>DWIJ01000284.1:0-12331 GCA_018248315.1 Chioides albofasciatus
AACTTCCTATTTACAATGCATAATTAAGGGTTTAAAATAATTAACAGTTATTTTTTAACAGAATTTTATTTTATACAAACTGTGATAAAAATTAACGATTTTTAAGAGTTTAGTTAAAAGCTTCTCCAGTTAAATAAATATATGCTGCTTACCTACATAAGTAATAAACCGATACATTATTTCTTAATTAATGTAGCTAGGAAGAAATTTCCTGCTATTACATTTATTTTCCTTTTTATCTGAATTAAACATTTAATAATCGTTTCTATAGACTATGTACGTTTTGCTTTTAAACATTTCCCAAAAAAATATTTTGAGAACATTTGCCATAGTACAAAGCTTCACATATCCCGCTACACCTCTTCACTTGAGCCAAGCACCACGGCGCTAATCATACCGCAATGATATTTCTGATTTTATGACAAGCCGCGTGCCTGCATAATGCGATGTTTTGTTTCTAGCCGTTTAAATGCCGTAAAACAATAAAACGCTGCCTTTTTGCCAATTCCAACACCATTTCAACGAACGCCCACGCCGCTTTCAAATTTCCTCCAAACGTGCTAACTGGGTACACAATTAACTAGATTATATCCTAGACTTTGCTTACCTTATTATATCTACTATTAAACATCATAAACTTCCGGCGTAAAGCGGCAGTCAAATGCGTGGAGATGTACCTATACCTATTCCTTGTTGGTAGTTAACTTAACAACAGGTAATCTACGTGGTCATTTTCTGCTTTTATTGCATATAAAATAGGCTCCCATACTAATAGTCTTAGGTCTAATTCAATAACAGCTATCTCTTCAGTTAAAATTTTCGAGATCATGTGTGTTTTAGAAATGAACGCTCAGCAATCCATCACAAATATCTTAGGTATATCTATAGCTAAGGGAAGATTTTTCCATAATCTTGATGTGAGCTGACTCTCATTGTTTAACTGGAAAATAGATTGAGAAATGGAAAAACGTCTGATTTTAGATTAATCCATGCCCAAGTGGTCGATAGGTTAATAGCGGTTAATAGAATTAACTCACTTATGTTCATATAGTATAATTAAGACAGCATTTTTTATAAATACAACGGTGTCATTTAACGATCTCTAATGCACAAAAATGGTCCTTTGAACTGACGTGGAACATCAAAATCAACGCCAAATCAAAATTGGACAGAACGACCACATTACAGATTGCATTTTTACATATAAAAGATAAAATCGTGAAAGGCGAATATCAATTTATCGTTTTACATTAAGCAAATTTCATTCTTAATTCTACATATTAATATTTACATATTTTGACAAGCTAAGGTATGTGAATTTTGACGCCGTGAGACCGACCCAGGCACTATATCCAGACCAATATTATTTACATAGGAATGTCTTGCGAGCCATTTAAATTGTAATAATTTCTTTGGGAATTTAGATCAATCTCATCATAATTAAAATAAATAAAGAAGTCGTCTACTTCTCAGGGGTATCTGTTTTAGAGAAATATATTAACTGATTTTATAGTAGATTTAAGATCCAACAAATATTCAGCTAGGTTGCTCACCGATAGATATTTACTATTATTTGGATTTTTTATTGACATTGAGAAAACGTAACACAAGCTAAGTGTAAGTTTCGTAAGTTACTTCGAATTTATTGGAATTTTGAAAATTTGAATACCTATTATTAAGGGTATAACGAGCTATGTATGTTATGCAGTAGTAGTGATAGCAGACTATGGAGCACGGACGAACACAAAATTTTAAAATTAAAATGTCTACAATTTAATTGTAAAAATCACGAGGGATACCGTAGTCTACTCAAAGAATGACGCAGAACGGTACGAGAACCAGTGACCTAGTAGCGGTAAACACAATAAGTAATATTTGAAAAGTGCAAAGGTACAAAAATTGCCATGAAATGGACGCGTATGTACATACTTAACGCTAATCGTTCAAGTCTACAGCAAGTGCTCATACAAACAGGGAAAATCCAAAATAGAGAAATCATGGAGGAGTCTTCGTATTTCACAGTCTATTGCGCACTTCAACAATGCCTAATTCAAAAAAGTTTTAAGTTTAAAAATCTGAAAATAACTAATAGTTACTGTACCTGCTCGAAGTGGTAAAATCATTTTGTTGTTTTGTGTGTCATGTCGCATATGACCCTTTGGTATTGTTAAAGTTATAACAGGTGACATATACACATAGAATATAAACCATCATGGCAGTACTATACAAAATGAATACAAAAAGTATGTTATTGCAAAATTAAAGCTTACGTTACATCTTTAGACTTTCGCAAATTTTAACATTGATAGGTACCTACTTGAAATTGTTCGTTACCATTTTTTTATTTCCGCAATTGTATGTATCCGCTCATATCGTGCAATAAATTATAGCAACCATTATAAACCATTTTATCGCAAAAGCAACTTTTTATCATTAATAAATTAATGAGTGACAACCGCGAAGCCGAGCTATCGCGAACAAGTAACGTAACATAGCCAACCTTTCTTTAAATCCCGAAGGAATATTTCAAGATGGTAATCAAATAAGTCAGTTTAATTACAATCGATCATAACCACCAGCGGAACTATCGTCTCATCATTTCACTGTGTACTTCATTAGATGAAGTCTTAGACGAACGAATCAAGTAGACTTCTAATAATTATGAGACTGTCAAGTCACTAATGACAATGAAAGCATTTGATTAAATAGAGATGTAGAGACACAGCTGTGCGTCCACCGAATTCTGGGATTTGATGTTACAGGTTTTTTATTATCTTTTATACCGTAGTGTTTAAAGTAGTGCCATATTTCAAAAACGTTTAAAAAGAAAAAGATGTTTACAATTCAAAATTAAAATAAATGACTTACCTTTTTATAATAGGTATAGCAGGTGAACATGCAGATCACTCGATGGTGGTAAGCTACTGCCGCCCATGGGCATCTGTAATGAAGCCTAGATAAAATTAGATTACCTACCTAAGGTCGGCCACAGATGCGACATCCGAGGACTAAACTGGAACGCCTCGTAAAAGTATGTCCTTACTTATCACACTTTTAAAACCAAAACATAGTAACGCTTAACACTGCTGTTATTAGACACAAATAGGTGTCGCGGTGTCGTTGACCTTCAACTACTAACCTAACCAATATATTACCAGAAAGAGGTCTGGCATTAGGTGTCTATTTACTTGGTTTGTCAGTGGTTGAGGTACTTGTTTTTAACAATTCTAATTACCGGTACACACCTTAGCCATCCATTCGCCATCATCAATCAACACCATCTTGGTTCGCACATGCAATATTTATACCTAAGTTCATTATGCGTTACTAATTTATTTTTAAACGTATCATAATATATGGAAAGGTCGATCTGCACTTTACACTTCTGTAGACGGTAAATAAACTTAGGTAATAATTACATTTGTGGTTTGTGAAATTGTAATATTACGATGAAAATCTCGACAGGTAGGATAGATCAATGATTTACGTAAATAGATGGCGCCACTAAACGGATCTGACATAAGGACACTAGTATCGCCCGTTGTCAATAATCAATCTATCCATCGCTTTGAGTACCTATAACCCACATTTGACAATTACCGCATAATAATAATTATTAGTAGGAGCCTACAACCTGCAAGTAACGTCCCAAACAGCATCCAATCCCCGCCAAAACACAGGAACCTGATTAATTCAATAAGACAAAACAAAATAAAAATAATAACAAGTGTCGTTAACCACACTCCGCTCGCTTGTACACAGAAATGTGTACGAAGAAAATATTCTGGAAGTTTCTCCAATAAACAAAGGCGAGGCACTTCGCGATAGCGGCAAAAACGCGTTCGGGCCACATCGCCGTACATTTTATACAAACGATGACATAAATACTCATTTGCAAGAACAATATCCGATATTGAGTGAGGCCTGTCTCGCGAGAAACGAACGGTACACTTCTGGCCGGAATAACGCAAATGGTTTCGTTGTTTACGTGTGTTATGTATTGCTAGTTCGATCGTTTCGTTTCGTTTTGTCTGTAATGTAATTTAGATAAAATAATAAGGCTTTTTTCTGTAAATAGTGATGTGCGTTTTAAGGATCGGTATATATTATTATTGGAGATACCTAAATTGTTATTCATCATATGTTCACGCAACTACAAGGGAATTCTAACGTCATTTATTAATCATCAATCTATCCAACTTTTCTCTACCAAAGATCGAAATTTAATAATTACGTAAAGAAATGCATAATATGTTAAAATTGTTAAACTTCGATCTTTGGTAGGCAAACTGTCAATCATCTCAATATATGATTACTAAGCACAGGTGAAAGACCATAAGTAATCTAACTGCATCTAATTTGAAAGGTACAATGTTATATTTGAAGTATGTAGCATCCTTGAATCGCTTTTTTGAGTCTTTTTTTCGTATAAGAAACCGAATGGTGGTTTGACTTACATGTAAAATCCACCAAGTAATCTATCTAATCACAAAATTGATATCATGCACGTTTATACGAATAAGTACTAGGTACCTATAGTATTTGTTTCACATGACTTCACTCGTGTACGTCCCTACTCGTACAATAACAAACGGAATACTTTCCCGGGCCGGCGGTACACCAGCACATTCATGTTTATTCACCGGCCGCGAACCCTCAACCGATATATTTATTGGTTTGCATCCGCCGGTATCTACGTGGAATTTAGTACACCGGCACTACTCAAAATTCGTCTTACACTTTACAGCTGTATGTAGATTCCCAAGTTATGAAAGTTTCCAGAAGGAACATGAGAGACAGTAACTTGTGCCGGTTTATTTTCCTCACTGCCATGCCGTGGCGTTTAGTCGACCTCACTTTATGACTTCATGGAAGATTTGATTTCATGTTATTAGGCTGAGCCAATTCTATGTTTCACTGTCGGTTGATAGTCACGTGACAGTCGCCAATGAAAATGTTTTTATCATGCAGATTTTCGATTGTTCTACATTAATGTTGGTGAACTACATTTAATTTTAAATTTCTTCCCGGAACATTTCGGATTCTTTAAAACATCACTAGATTTATTGAACATTGTTTGTTATTTAGATAACTGCTGTGTGACATTAAAGTAAGAAATGAGCACGCATTAGTAGTGATGAGTTAAATACTTGGACACAAACATAAATTGGACTGACCTCATTCCTAAGATCCGCACTTGAAGACTAAGTCCCATTTTACCATACTCTCTGAACTAGAACACAGCAGCGCAATCAATGACGTTTAAAGGAAAAACAGGCGTCGTCGCATCATGAAGAATTCCACCTTTTACATTACTTAAAGATAATCCATTAAACTACACGAGTACATAGCTTGCAAAGATTAAATTCCTACAAAAGGGTTCAAGCACTCACCTAGCCCTACATCAGCTCCGTTAATCACACGACACCAATACATCACGGATGGGACATAATAAATGGTAATTCAGTACAGTTAGGGTTAATAAATCGCGAACTAGAGGTCGCTGGTGCGCTGTCAGTTCACACGGTGATCGGCCGCGCATCAATCTGAGACACCGGCTATTAATTACCTGATGCCACTTGCCTGGGAGCTGAGATGCGTGGATGAGGTACGGTGGGATACGTTTCATATCATTAAGATCGTCAGATCCGCAGTGGATTTTGGATATTGGTTAGACAACTGTTCACATATTTTTCAAATTGAACGAGGTTATGTATAAACGTAATAAACACCTAGATTTAAATTTGAAACAATCTAATTTACAATCCTTTTAATACGATCTATACGAACATGCATGCATACAAGCAATTATTTTGAAATAAGTGCCATGTTTATCAGTGACTATGTAAATTAATTATCAATTGCACTTCATACATATAACAAACCAAGAAATAATAATTATTATTAATTTTCTCGTCTACCTAATTAGCCACATATTGGAAACGCTCATATCGATTTTAATCTTTCACGAAAAAAATAGGCTTTTGGTGGAAAACGTGACTCTAGCGCGAAATATTCTTATCGAAGTACACAAATAGTCAACACAGCCCCTCAAGCCCCTTTTAGCTAACTTAACCTATTAAGTGTTTAATAACCGCCGCATCCAATACAAAGTATCTTCGCGCATCACCTGGCACACATGAGAGTACAGTAGGCAGATTGATGAGTTCCACCACTACACCGCCGCCGCTTCCGTGTAAACGTGCCTTATTACCGCAGGTGGTAACGGTGACCGCGCGAGGTCACTTCACTTTTGCGCCACTTACTAATAACTAGCTTTTGCACTAACGAAGTATTAGCTAACTTTTGCGGCACTTGAAGACATTTTTTTTTCAACTTTTTGAATAGCTAAAATTAACTGGGTTCTGCACAATTAAAAAATAAGTAACCACAGCAAAAATTAATTTCTGCCCCACCCAAAAGTAACTACTTTCTGTATTAACTAAACCTCGCTAGAATGTTCACCAAAATGAAATTGTAAGGATCTTGCATGTATGTATGTACGACCATGAAGTCCATGTGGTTGCACAGCCTCAGAGATATCTGGACATGTTAAAATTATACATACAGTATGGCAAAAGTGATTATACCTACATATTAACATAGTACAAAGTAAGAAATTTTGAAATAACTTTGCAGCGAGACAAGTTTGTACTCTCTAGGGAATAACTTAACAAAAAATCAAATCACTCTCACTTATCATATCCTACACGAAAAATTTCTAGAACAAAATTTAATGCTTCTTAACTCATAAGTTTTAAACTACAACTTTGTTAACTATTGAACCTTTAGTCGTTTATGAGATTGTTGTGTCTACAACCAAAACATTACCTGTTAAAGCCACCCTAGCATTTACTAGCGAAAGTCAAACAACCAGTCATGCCATCCCAGCAAAGCACGGCTATAAAATCAATTCAGCATTCAAATACAGATTGGAGCTCGCCCGGGGCGTTGGCAAGCGTGCCTTTGATCGCGGGCGGGCGTGCTGTGTGGTCGGCTGGCCGCGCAGCTGCTGCAAAGGTCACAGGACCTACACATTAGGTAACGATGTTTGTGTTTATCCCCTTATTAATGGTAAGCAAACATAATCAATTCGTTTGTCACAATGGCTAGCATCATTCGAGTGGCGTTTTTGTAGTCATTTGTACATTGTTGCAATGGAAAGCGAAATGTTTCTAAGTAACCATGTTTCGTTAAGTAGATTCAATTAACTATTAAAGGTATTTATAAGGTTAAAGGGTAATTTTCTAAGTATTTTCAAAGTACCTTTGTGTCTAGTCAACCGAATAACGAGCTTTAGTTATGCCAAAAAGTCTTGAAATGTTTTATATAGATTACGGTTTAATTTCGACTAGTAGACGAAAACTAGTATAAATAAAAGGTGTTGGAAACTCTTGTATAATTCTATACTAAATGTCTTGTAGATATTACCTGCCTTCTTTGGCAAACGAATGACGGACACTCTAGGCAATTCCTGATAGTAATCTAGAATACTATAAGTATGAAGATGCTTATCACAAACACCTTAAATATGAAACTCATGCATGAGCATTATATTAAGCACATAATAATTCCATGTGTGACAGTGACATAAAATATATTATGATGGTACTGTAATAAATAACACTTTAGTTATATCATATATTGAAATCTAAATAGTCATTTTTATTAAAATTTAGTAGGTATTCAAACACGCCATTCATTTAAAGCGGTTTTACTATAAGTCCGCACACCGGTATCTACGTACCGGCGTGAGCCAAATATTTGTTTGTCCGCGCAAATTTTAATACAACGATTTTTTTGCACTATTATAAGCAACAGGGTTACAAAATAATTGAAGACGTTGTTGATACTGAATGATTTACCTACAAAGGTACTTCTTATTTTTAGCGTATAGAGCACTTATTATATTTAAATAGTAGGTACACTAGCACCCTTCCGCAAGTCAATTTTTGAAAGAATTTGCGAAAAAACCTCTTTACATCACTCATTTTTTAACTAAGGGAGACGAACCCAGTTCCCTTTGGCCCTGTATTCGATAAACATGCATTGCTCGACTATTTATGTAATTTGTTACAATTTGATTTTGCCTCAAATAAAGAGCGTTAAATGATAATAGCTGAAATGTATTCTAAGGATATGCCCAAAGGATATCCTAGACACTTCAGATCAGAACACAGCAGCACCTATTGTCGTTATTATAAGGCAGAAATAGATGCAGTTGTGCCGACGCAGTTAGCCACGAAGGGTTCTACGACCATAATATTTTATTCAAACTTTTTTATTTAAATTGGACAGACACTCTACACATATTTAAACTAACACCGACATTAATAGACAGTTTAGTGCAAAAACAGACTAAGGCGGCGCACGTAGCTATTAGAATAAAAATGCGTTAGGAAGGCATGCCTGCATTAATTACATACGCTTTATTTGGCATTATTTTTAGAGTTCCGTATGCAAAGGGTAAAAACAGAAACCTACAACTACCTAAGCCTCCGACGTTTGTTCGTCTGTCATAGGGTTCGCTATCTCTATCTCTATTCATAGAGTGTGTATTGCTTAATAAAAATAAAATATAGAAATATTTATAGTTTCGGTTTCAAGTCAATTTTTTAGGCATTTTCACGTACAAACAGCACTGCAATAGGCAGATAGTTTAAATTTTCACAATGCATTTACTAAACTGTCTGCCACTATAACAAAAACAAAACTAAAAAAAAACAATGAAACTTTGTTGCTGCGGAACCTTCCATGAGCGAATTCGACTCGTAGTTGGCAAATTATTTCTCCATGTCTGCCTGACGACCGCAAAGAAACCCTAATTGACAAGTTTCCTACGTTGCGCTAAACAAATTGTAATGCTACATTTTATCAACAATCTACATACAAACTGACATTTTACACTTTCAGAATAATACACAGAAGTCCATTTTGTGCGAAATTTTTAAAATTCAAATCGTTAACTTTTATTTCCTAATAACTTTTGTTTAGTTTAAGACCAGGTGAAACGCATAGCAGGAACCTGCATTCAAAGCCTTGCTCCACCGAAATAGCTCAAGCGATTAGCTATAAACGCGCGGGAGTGCACAAGTCCGTCCTATTAGCTTACTATATTTTATTGTTAGATGTTAACATTAAAACAATTTGATATTTAACTTAAGTCAAGTTTATAATGTAGCTCGTAAATATACACTTTTCCAATTTCACGACTCCGCGTTTAAAAGCTGTCATAGCATATAAACGTTTTAGAAATATATTTCCATTTTGAGATAGTTATCTATGAACATGGAATGTAGAACACCACGGGAAGTCTTGGATCTAATCAACTAACTGGTTATTAATATGTATGGTATAATTACAAAAAATATGCAGTAGGCAACATTGGAAATTCTACTGCGTCAATTTATATAAATGTCTGATGTTTCTGTTACAAATATTATATACATTGATGATATCGTGCAAGATTTCGGATCCTATGTTCGAATACTGTTCAGTTACAAAATCTTAACGTTGTCCCGGTAGCAATTTGATTTTTGTGTTTTGTTTGGATATTTATCAAATATCTGTTGAGAATTAGTCGATAGCTTATACTGCAGTGTAGAAATATATTATTTTTCGACTATGAAGCAAGTGCCTTACCCCGCGATGGGGGCGGTAATGCACTTCTGTTGGCTCATTGAACCTTGTAACAGGTGTCTTAGCACTCGCTGTTTACCCACTACTATACAAATTTATCAAAAAATATCTAAAATGCCCAAGATAATCGTAGTAAAAAACATGAGTATTTTTAACGAATCGACTACGGAATTTTTTAACTCCGTATATATTCGTTGTAAAAAACAAGTATTTTAACGCATACACTAGTTTTTTTTACTTTATAGTAACAACCTAAAACCTTTTACATATCAGCTGTGTAAGCTATAAAATATTAATTAGATGCTTAAGCACTTCAGCCCTTGCAAAGTGTGGACCTCCGACTAAGTGAGGCTTAAAAAATAGTTTACGTGTTTCATGAAATATTCCGATTAATAACAACTGAGGTAAAAGTTGAAGTGGAAGCTTTGACGGTGAAAGAGGTTTTTGATTGGCTTATTAACCTTTTATAATGTGTATTTCTTAATGAAATTTCATATTTATTTCTGTTTTTTAAAGTCACTAAGCAATAAATGTCTCACTTGATACATCGAAATGTGGTTGACGCCAACTTGCCACGATGACCCACTGCTGTAGGAATTTCATGCCCTAAATAGAAAAGGCCTGCAGGCATCCTTTACAGCGCTTCTCCAATATGGCTTGCTAGAAGAGTACCTACTGTCTTCTTTCAGAATTACATGTTATCTTTCAGTACCAGAATACATATCGGCTTTTGAAATTCGACATCACAATCTAGGAAGCCACAAATACGAATACCATCTCGAGTTTATTACTATAAAAATATCACTAACTGTAACGCAATATTCGTACATACTTGTCCAGCGTGAACAACAATTCTTCAACAAACTCTACTAGGATTGTTATTAAATTGTTATTAATAATTAAATACGAGTAGAACTATCACTTCTCGTAAACCTTACAGTTGAAAGGTGTAAGGTTTAATTAATATTGTATTAAGCTTCACAACATTTGTACAGTACCAATAGCCGCGGGCGAGTTAAAAATATTGTAATTAAAACGTTCTCATTAATAGTCAGTTGCAAAAAGCCCGCTAAATATGTCATTAACTTTACATTTTATATTGTTTTAATTAATTGTTTCATTGTATCTATTCATTAATGTTTAATGGTAAAGCTGAATACACACAAATAATTGTGGATATTTTATTTTTAGAAGATATTCGCGCTGACATTTTTTTACTTTAATGTCCTTAGTATTATTTATATGATCTCAGAGATAAATTACAATTAAGTGTGGCTTTTCAATAGACTTGAAGACACAACATTAAAAGGCAATCAGCCACTTTCCAAGTCCTTCTAACTTTACCAGTGACGTCAAGACATATCGTTTAATAATCTACTACCTACACATTAAGGCACGCTCAATTAAGTTGAAAACAAAACGCGAAAACGCAATTAATACGATGCCAATAAAAAATCAATCAGGTAATTTGCGGTGTATCTGCGCGCGCGCATTGCTAAATCGATCAGACGGACAACGTCTATTATTTACCGGTCGGCTCGCCCTACAGACCGTAATTACACCCCTCTAATTGGATAACGCTCGCATTTGCTTGTAACAAATTTTAATATGTCAAGCGGAGATTACGATTATTGTGCAAGTGCGTACGTAGCTTAAGGTGCATCTTCAGGATGTGTAGAGTTGAAAAGGGTATTGTTTAGTAAAATTATATAGGGGACTGAACTATTTTTTGCAATATACAAGAGTAAACATGTTGCAATTATATTTACAGTCACAATTTTAAATAAATATTTGACGGCGTATATTTCAGGCGTAGATAGCCCGGCAAGTATTTTTTTACTACGTTTACTTAAAGAAAAAGTTATACATAATCTATGGGTCAAATATAATATAATCAGTCGTTGAAACACGACATAATTGTAGATGTGAGGTAATAAAAGGATCGGAATGTAGAATTAAGTACTACAAAATCAGGAAATTATTTAAACAGAAGACCTAAACTAAAGTATTTAGAAGTAATTGATTTTTGAAAATGGTTCGTTTGGGAAAATATTGTTCTTCTGAATCTATTCACCGTAATAATTATTTTAGAAAAATAATAACCATTGCTTTTAATAAGCAATAACGCAAGAGAATGCTCTCAAAACAGATCACAGATGCACATACAAACTTAACGCGTTCGTGCCATCCAAAATTCCGTGAATAAATGAGCATTTCGCTTAATTTAAAAGCAGTTGCGGTTTTGTTTGGGCATGGTGCAGGGTGGAATCTGATCGGCATTGCACAACTAACGGCTATCGTCCGGCGCTGCCACCGGCGAACGATCGCCACTCGCTCCTGTTGGCCGGTCTCAACGCGTTCCCATTGTACTCAGAGTTTCGGAAGGTGGTACGATTCTTTATGGAGTTTGTCTTATCTATCTCAGTGTTATGGCAGCAAAGGTCGTAGAGCTGATTTCTGGTTTAAAGATATGGTATGGAAAGACAAACATCTGTCTTTGAGGAGAAAATATTGCCAAATAGCGAGAGAAGTATTGATCTAAAGAGTAAAGTGGTACTTACTTATCTGAGAAGTATAGAATAGAATGAAGAATCTAGTAAGGCAAAGGTTTTAATAGGTTACAACACCCATACATTAAGAGACTAAACCGTTATGTACTGACATTATTGCTACAAAAGCGCGAAAAGTTCTC
>DWIJ01000285.1:0-12325 GCA_018248315.1 Chioides albofasciatus
ATTTCTAACCTTTGGATCTTTACGACATTTCCAACACTGATTTAAGGAGATAAAGAAATATATACGAACAATAAACAATGTAAGTTTATATATTTTAGATTGAACACAAACAAGTTTTAGGAAATTTGCGTAGTGTTAAAATGCTTCGTTTCTATGTTATTAAATAATTTACTAAGGTACTTGTAATATATTTACAATTTTACAAGTTAAAGTTAATTTAAAGTTTGTAGAACTTCTGAGAAGATTTATCGCAACATATATTTTTGGCAGTAGGTAATCGTGTCAGTGGGATCATGTTTGACCTAATAGTAATTTATATAAACTATGAAACTTAGCACTAAATACCGCATATCCTTATGCAAACGGATTTGGAAGAACGATAAAAATGACAAATTATTGATGAAAATATATACGCAACATGGAATTTGGGAGTCATTATTTTGGATGATTCAACGGATTGCGACTGAGGTTAGTCATATTTTTCAATATATACTTTTGCGGTAATACTATAATTTGGTAAATAAACCTTGTATTAAGATGCTGTGGTTGTTTAGATAAGATCTAACCTGTACGGCTGTATAAAAATAATTGCAATGTTTGTCTGTAAATTGTTTTTTTCTGCAATAGAAATGTGTTTCAAAATGTTTGTCTTTTGTCTATTTAAGAGGATTTATTCGAGACTTCAAAACAAAGATATTACTAAATGATTAAATTTATTTAAACAAAACTCTTACTCAAAACCTAAAACCAGTTACCTAAAAATTAAATGCTACTTGTCACATAAAACGTAGTGTGTGGATTTTAAAACTTATAAATCCGTGCATGACAAATCACGCGCGAATCCGCACCCACAACACTGTCATTAATATACCGATGGTCACGTGCCAATCACCGGTTATTTCTCTTGCAAATTACTGTAGTTTGATCGATAATCAAGATCCGAACACGAAGATTATTGCAGAAGCTAATAGTGTGTTTCGAGGTGGATTTACAGTGAGCGTAACCTTGTGAATTTCGATGTTTCGATGTACTTAGGTGATAGAATCCTTTGTGGTTTGATACTCAAAGCCCATTTCTGCTTTACGCTAATGATGCTGTAAGGCTTTGTGCTAATTTCAAGGTATTGCTAAGAGGAGATATATTTATAAGAGGCTTCTCACTTAGCCCTCAGAAATAGCAATGCATCGATAAGCTCATAAGACTCTAACTCTATCTGGGGTTGACGGTAAGTTGATGGTAAATGAATGCTATAGGCAACAGTGGACACTTACCATGTAGACTGCATGTTCGTTTGTTGCTTCCGGTTCAAAAACAGATTATTGAAAGATATAGGTACTTCATGTGACACGGAAACCAAAATTTAGACGAATCCAACGACAACGAGCCGAAAAATGTGATAAAAAATGCGACATCCATACTATTCCATACATATACATAACAGTCGAAAAACATTACCGTCCGTGTAGAATTACCAGTCGGGTAAAAAAGGAGAATTCACAGTGAATGTAACCTCGTGAATTCCAGTATTCACCTTCTATTTCCGCCTAGATTTCGCAAGTAAACTTTTCGTGACAAATCGGTATACATTGCAACTGCAACTGGCATTTTATTACTAAACTTTTCGTGCCAAATGGTTGCTATTTGCTATATTTTGCAAAGGTCTTATTTGCTTAGCGTATTGGTATTTAGAAGATAATGTCGAGTGCTATCATAATATAGCAACTGTAATCTGTAATCTTGGTATTGTAAGAGTAGTTTAGTTAAAGGTGGCATAGTGTTGCGTGGTACGACGTCAAAAGTAGCTTAACACCTATATGTGCAAAAATAGATTAACATCGTAAGGTTTAAATGTATCTGAACACTTTACGATGTTCATGTAATTATAACGCTTGGAGTATTTTTGAAATCTTCATCTGCTCATCTACTTCTGAAGGTAGATAGCAACATAAATACATAGATGGCAGTTAACATTAGCCAGGTCGATGGGAGCATCTCGTTTACTATTAATAATTAAATAGAAAAAGTTATATGAGACGTGTAAAGTTATCAATACGTTTATTGATTTACTTGAAGTAGGACTGCTATTCTTTTAGCAGTTACTGACGTCAGCAGCAGTATCAAAAATCGGACTGCATTTTTCAGTGACATTGAGAAAATCGACCACATTATGTTCATGAGACAAGAAGATTGTTTACCTCAAACACAAAGTATTTTAACACATCCCGAACTAATTTTAAGCATTTAATTAAAGGTTCTTGGAGCACGTGAAAAATAAATTTACTCAGGGTTCGTTTTTCTTTATCTTAATAGCCCCGTGTTGGGAGTAAATATTTATTATACGGCGACTGCAGCAAAGCTCAGCGGTGCATTTAGGTTACATGCACACCGACGCTTGTTATTTTATGATTAAGCGTAATAAAATTGTTCCAGAATATTAATAGCGGAGCGAATTTTATTCGAATTGTAATTAGCGAAGGAGCGTGAATTATGGTAACAAGAAACTTGAATTTTTGTGTGATTACGCCCGAAGTTTTTTTGAAAAGGTCTATGTTTAACGAAGGACGTCTAAAGGTTTTTGGATAGATGGATAGTATTTGTGCATAATCATTATTATTTTATTAATAGTACTTTGTTAATTTTATCTTGTTTCGGAAAGATTGATATAAATCCAGAATCAGAAGTGGATTCGATCAATGGTGCATTTTCGATTTTTCAAAGTCACGTACTTATTAGCAAATAACTACTTACATAGGGCTTAAGATAATAGTGCAGAATCTCATGTAACAGAATATTCATAAATTTATAAGGTGGGTGAAATGTATGAAATCGCATTTGGGCAATGTGGTACGCTTCCTATTATTGGAGGAAATATATGCATTACAGTGGGATAGCTCTGGGCTTATAATAACAGAAATAACGGTATGACGACAGTGCTATCTTAATTGGAATTGAGTTCTACCACATTTTAGCCACTAAAGAGGCTGTTCCATAATTTTTGGCACATGCACATAAAATTTTTGAAGGTGGTAGAACCCTCTGTGGTTTCACTCCGGCAGCACCACCTCTACACCTATTTCTGCCTAATAACAGCAGTGTTAAGCGCTGCTGTGTGCTGGTCTGAAGGGTGTGGTAAGAAAGACATACTTTTCCGAGGCATTCCAGCTTAGTCCTTAAGGATAGCGGCGTATCTGTGGCCGTTCTCAGATAGGAATCTAATCTTATCTAGTGTTGATGAGAGATGTCTATGGGCGGCAGTAGCCACCTACCACTAGGTGGATTGCATGGTCGTCTGCTACTCCTGTATTATAACAAAACCTAGATAATGTGAATGTAACCTTACATTGGCGGAAGCGCAAGCGTAATTTATTTATTGTTTGTTAGTGGTACACAAATTGCGTGTTCCTGTTTATTTATGTAGAGCACTTGTTTTGGGACTTTTATACTGAATTAGCTAAACCCACAACACAACACTGGCAAATGATATAATTATATCAATTAGCTTCACCATGCATTTCGTATGAATATCGTTCTATCGGAACTAAAAAGTCGTATAAGCTTTTATATAAAATTATGAAACCTACCAAGATCTGTATTAAACATGAACGAGTACGAGTTTTTACGTTTGCTCGAAAACGGCCTCTGTTTACGTTTATCGCACATACAGCGCCGCCGTATCGGAACAAAATTTTACGCAATATGATTTTCAAAACCGGAACAGTCAATTGTACTGACAATAATTTTACAGATAAAAATATGAGACATTTTTTTTTTAATTTAATTTCGACAGTGAAATTTGGTCTGTATTTGAAATTCAGGCTGCGAAATTTTAGTTCCAATACGCCACGGCGGCGCTGTATGTGCGAAAACGTAAACGGAGACCGTTTTCGAGCAAACCTAAAAACTCATACTAAGGGTACTGTTCTCAGTTTGCCATAAAAAATCTTGTAGCCATAACTTGCGAGAGGCTGAAAATCTAACATGACCTAATTGTATCGTGTCCGTTGTAACATGTTTCGTTGGAGAACGTCCAAGTGGGCAGGCAGTGACCACACGACCTTGTGACCTTATCAGAACTTCGAATATACGACCTCTATTTTGTGTCTTAAAGTTAGAAGGTAGAACCATGTTTAACTCCGGCGGCTCCGCCACACCTTTTTGTGCTTCATAACAAGTGTTATGCGCTGCTGTGTTCTGGTTTGAAGGGTGTGGTAAAGGAGACATACTTTTCCGAGGCATTCCAAGTGTTTATGAGCGGCAGTAGCCACTTACCATCAGGTGGAGTGCATGCTTGTCTGCTACTCCTGTATTATAAAAAGAAGCTGTAGTAAAGAAGGCCGCTTGCTTGAGAGACGGGACGCGCGTGCGGACGTATACAAGTGCGACAGGAAATGTGATATAAGCCTCATATCAAAAGCGATCTTTGAGACTCTTTTAAAAGTCTTCAGAATGTAAGTTTCTTGCTCGGTTTTGGCATGTAATAAGAAATATCTAATAGACACTCAAAAATTAGGTGTGCACGCTTGAGATTTAAATCCTGGACCCCCAGAGAGGCCAAATATTAAACATAACCCTCGCAAAGTTGAATGATGGTTTACTTATGGTGGTAAGATGCAGAGTTAGCGATTAACCGTCGTAGAGTCAACTTGTCCTGATAATGCTCCGCTTTGGAGCGAAATACGTGTTGGTGGTGATATGTATGATGGTGTTTATTTTCATTTCTTGCCTGTACACGCGTCCTATGTGGGACAGAGGGTGGTACACACTGCATGGTTTAAAATATATACCATCATATATATTGGTAGCGGATTGTTGCAAACTAATTTTAATCCTAACTTAATAGAAACATAGTTATCCCCTAACGCCACCATGAGTTATAAATATACCCTGAGTTGAGGAACAAAGCAAGATATTACGTCGGAAAACTGAATTTTCAGTTGGAGATTAAAATGCGAAGCGAGGTCGCTGGTAAATTGGATTTGCAACTTCTGCATGACGAACTAATTACTCTAGGTATTCATTTAGGAAGAACGAGGAAGATCCCTAAATTAATTTAGGAGAAGAGAACAAATATATTAGGAGACGAGAAAAGTCTGCGAATGAGAAAATTCATAAAGAAATTATAATTAAAAATGGTGGCTTAAAACTTGGAGTTATATTTTGATTTTTATGCGGAAAGGAAGACAAGAAATAAAAATGTTTTGGTCCGACCACTTACCGGGCTGACCTAAAGTCTAAGCCATCAAGGTCCAAGTGACACGCGTATTTGATAACTTTTTTATAATACAAAGAGAAGCAGACGAACATACAATCTACGTGATTGTAAGTGGCTACAGCCACCCATGGATATTTGTAATCAACCTTAGATAATATTAGATTGCTATCTGTGGTCGCCCACCGATGCGCCTCTTCACTGAAGACTAAACACAGCAGCGCTTAACACTGCTGTTATTAGGAAAAACATATACTCCTACAAAATCGCACCACAGAACCACAGAGGATTCTACTTTTTACTTTTTTAATAATAAATGCGCAAACAAGCTTCTAGCGAGGTATTTTTTAATATTCTTTACAGAAAACATCCATAAAAATATCCATATCGTACAAAACAATTGGTCCGCCATATTGGAACATCCGCCATATTGTATTTGGAATGACGTCACTAATCGAATCTTCTATTGTCATCGAAACGAAACGTGTATGCAATATTTTAGCTCCACGCGATACCGGGAAGTAGAGACAATTTAATTTGCAAAATTTGACCCTCACGTACGAACTAACAAATCAACTTCAAACTTGTAAATAACTGACCAAGCGTGAATCGAACTCGCACACAAAAGGTTCTGTAACACCCAATTTTCATTTATGAACTATTTTTATAACATCTTATAATAGCAGCCATAGAAGTACACGTATTGTGAAATTTTCAACCTACCTATTACGGTTCAATAGAAAAAGCGAAAAACGTCAAAAAAAATAGCAGTTTCTATGGTGGTAATTTATTTTGAAGATTTTTTTGTATTTGCTCTTATAGGGGCCACCGTTTGTAGACTCTGTAAAATTTAAAGTGTCTATCTATTAAGGTTCAACATAGACCCCTGTGACAGACTGACGCTTTGAGTTCGGAATCCTGAAAAATCGATGAATTAGAATCGATTATCGAATCGAATGATTTTTTTATAATATTGGAGTAGCAGACGAGCATGCAGTCCACCTGATGGTAAGTGACTACTGCCGTCCATGGACATCTGTAATCAACCCCAGATAAGATTAGATTCCTATCTGAGGTGGGCCACAGATGCACCGCTACCCCTGAGGACTAAGCTGGAATGCCTCGAAAAAGTATGTCTTCCTTATCACACCCTTCAAACCAGAACACAGCAGCGCTTAACACTACTGTTATAAGGCAGAAATAGAGTCGAACCACAGAGAGTTCTACCACCTTCAAAATTAATAAGAATTAGAAGAGAATTAGAAGAAGAGTTTCACCTTTAACTCAAAATCTATTTTGATCACAGTTCCATTAAAAACTATTAATTTAACGCGTTAATTAATGGGTTAACTGAATAAGCAGATTTGTGCGGATAATCCATGCGTTAACTGATTTGAGAGTACTCGTGGCTTAGGTTAAACGTTAAACTGGATCATTGCTTAGAGGTTAATGCGGTATTCCAAACTAAGCATGTTAAGTGCAGTTAAGTGTGAATAAGAGATACTGACTCAGTTATAATAATTGTTGGCTATGAGATGGGAAAATTCTCTCTCATGAGATGGGAAAATGGGAAATTTGGTCTCCTCTCAGAATGGAGAAGAAATTTATGGTTAACCTATTGCCGTCCCACGGCCCAGGTCTGCTCTCAGAATAAAAAGGTTTAGGCCATAGTCTACTGCGTTCAGCAAGTGCGTATTGGTAGATTTCACACATCTTTAAGAACTTTTTTTAATGTCTCAAAAGTGCAGGTTACTTCACGATGTTTTCTTTCACCGTTAAAAGCAAGTGATAATTAATTTTTAATACGCACGTTTCTTTGAAAATTCAGAGGTGCATGCCTGGGATTGACTTAGGATTTGAACCTCGGACCCTAGGCTATCATTGCTGATGGAAAAATAGCAAATGAAAAGCAAAGCCAACAGTTTATTCTTATTTCTTCCAAATAACATTATTGTTAAGCGCTTAAAACATAGGTATCCGTTTCGTTACTACTTAGCCCTCAAGAGCAGCAACACATCTGTGAAAGATCTCATGTAGTACGCTGATCCTATCTGGGTTTCATTATAAATATCTGTCTATAGTGGACTGCAGGCTCATTTATAACTTCAAGCTCATAAAACACGCATTAGACTAAATATAGAAAGCCTATCTAACGTAACAACAATATAGTCAAAAATTCTAACCACAATGTCCCGAAATAAAATAACCAACCTAAATTCTAAGTAATTTTCCTTTATTATCCCTAATACTATAATATTCATATACGCTCATAGAATTAAGGTAGATAATTTTAACACCGCCGAGATACAGTATACATTTAATACGATAATTAATTAATTCGGCATTTAACTAACGAGATACGTCTCATACGTAATATCTTCGTAATGTGCGCAGAATCTCAATTAATTTAAAATATTTAATAATCTCGACACGAGACATTTACTTAGGCATCATAATTATTAAATGCCCGGCCGTTTTACACGCGTGAAAAGTATATAACGGGCTTTTAAGTTTCAAAGAATCTTTTTTCTCGTATATTAAATTAAAAAAAAACTAATAAATTACGCTTTAATGATGAATAAAACAAAATGAGATGAATGAATTTTAAGTATACTAATTTTATAAAGAGGAAAGATTTGATTTTTTGTTTGTTTCTTTGAATTGAATAGGCTCCGAAACTACTGGACCGATTTGAAAAAACTTTTACCATTAAATTCCTATATTATTCCTGAAAAACGAAGAAAATAGGGATCCTCATGAAAATTTCGATAATGTAACTCAAGCGCGGTTTTTGCTCGTGAGAAATAATTTGATGACCTCATTCCACTAGTTTTTCAAATTAAGCTGACAGTTCAATAAGTCGTAACTAGCATCTTTGAAACTTAAAATCCATCCATGTACATGTTTCCAGTGGTCTTAACTCGAATAACCTTGCAGTAACTGTACTTGGTAACTTGTTAAAAGCAAAAGTTGAAGCACTTCTACAAGTTACCACCAGCATTAAGGGTTTTATCGGAGCATTCGTAACTTTTAACAAGCAAGCCTTTCATATTGCATTCGTCCAAGTAAATGGGAAATAACTTACAAATTCAGCGGAAGAAACTAAAATTTACTTCATTTTACAAAACTGTAGCTATTAAATTTCTTCGAGATACTATGTTGTAGTTACATAAAGTTGAACTGAAGCGGAATTTTCTGTACAACTGTAATGCTGGTGTGACCTGGTAAGGTGTGATTACGTAGATCGTTAGATAGTCGGAACTCTTTATGTGGTAGCATCCTTAATTGACTTTAGATGGAATCCCAGTTCTAGAGTGCTAGGATTTGAATGATCATTAAACCTTAGGTTGACTGACGACTAAATTTCTATCTTAACGTGTGTACATAAATACATATGTATGTATATATTTGTGTGTAAGATAGTATGCGTGGACGTTATTCGTGTGTACGGGCGCTATTCCTGTCACGCGTGTGTATGTCCGCACGCGTATTTGCACGCGTGCACCTTGCACCTAATGAGCTGCAACTTAACGATTGTATGGCGAATGACGTAGGCGTGACAAGAAAAGCGCCATAATACTTCATATACACATGCGTGCGTATCTTTTTCTCTCTCTCTCTCTGCGTACATGAACGGCAGATTTATTGACATGAGACATTTTAATTCTACCCTCATGAATATCATATTACGTAGCACGAACATCATACTACGGATTCAACGTAACAAAGAACTACTTATTCAGGTCAATAAACACAATCGCTATACGCGGGTTTCAATAAACTCTTTCGGGTAGACCTTGAGATGACTTGTAAATCACGTGTGATATTAACCATAAATCAACGATTATCCCTCTAACGGGGAGGTGAACGGTGCTGATGGTGTGGCCACGAAATACGCGGGACATTAAAAAATAATGTTTCGTCGTCGTCTGTCCCACTGATGGGCACAGGTCTCCTCTTAGAATGAGAAGAATTAGTACCATGATCCACCGCGCTGGCCAAGTACGTATTGGTTGACTTCACATACCTTTGATTTTCTTTAAAGATCTGTAACATTTTCAATATTTATTGTATTGGTTTTGTGACATAATATGTAACAAGCGATTATACACTCTATTATTTGTTTTATAATATTGTTATCTGCCAAGCATGTTATCTGTCAAATCGTAAGCGGTCATTGCATATTTTGGATTGATATATCAGATTCAAAAATCTCGAATGAGTGGTTTTGTAGGCAATTTCAATACCATCTTTAAGTTTTCTAAAGTTTAACTTCTCAATATTACATATGGATCTACCGACTCATACAAGTGGAATTTATGTATCCTTGCATTTTGGCGACAATACTATAATTAGTGATGACAGCAGCGAACAAAATCGCTGGTGTAATGGCCTGAACCCCGCGTTAATGTTTAGCACGGCGGTCGCATACAAATGTTAACAAAACAAAGAGATAAGGCCTGAGTTTCGGAGACGCCTTTGCGGAAGACTTTCGCCCTTCGTCAACACATAAAAACCTAACTTTTGACATATTTATGTTATCGTAAATAGAGGTTAGGGGGATAACGCGGTTTATCTAGCGGTGTTTGTAAATTCCGAAATAAACTGTTTTGTATTATTATATAATCCCCTACCCTTACTTACCCTTGTGGCTGCAGCGTGTATATTTTTAATGAAATAGAACTGGCATATAACCTTGCCGTTCACCGGATTGCTAGTTACCACCGACACAGACTTCTGTAGGTAACCATTTTTTTTCTTTTTATCAACTAATGATAAAAAATAGAGTCCTACCAAAAATTGGACTCGGATGCATTGCTACCTCCCTGCGTAATATAAAATCATATACAAACAACCAACATACATATATTTTTTGGTAATAATGCTTTAACGCTCCGCTTTCCTCTTATATCTATTAATCTTGTCGTGATCAAACAAGCACCCAGACCCCGAAAACCAGTAGATTTCTGCCTGTCCAGGAATCGATCCCGGAACCTCTTATGAGATAGCCTATCAAATAAAATAGTCTTTGGCTTTTATATCCTACACTTTTAAATATAGTCTTTGTAAAATAATATTTCATTATTCCATAGATACCAAAGGAAGAGGACTTGGAGTTCCCCAAGGCAATCACTTTGGTCCATTTATTTATATTAGAGTTCTACGTAATCTATTTACACCGGAAAATTAGAAATGGATTGGAAATTCACAAAATAATAATGTCCGTGTTGATTTTAACTTAAAGCGGAATGAATCCAGTAATTTAATTTTCTTAGTAAATAATAATTATTCATGAGGAAACGGTACAAAATTATGTGTTATTCGTTTTTAGATTGTAATCGTAATTAGTAATTGGATTTGTAGTCGTAAAAAATATGTGTGAAACAAGTCAAAGGATATAAGGATGCTATTTAAAATTAAAAATAAGTAGGTAACGAAGATGTAGGTGATAGAACGCTCTGTGGTTCGACTCTGGCGGCGGCACCATCGCTACACCTATTGCTTCCTAGAAACAGCAGTGTTAAGCACTGCTGCGTGTGTGTTGTGTGTGCGGTCGGCCACAGGTGCGTCACTACCTATGAGGACTAAATTGGAATTCCTCAGACAAGTAAGACTTCCTTACCGCACCCTTCAAACCATCAAACCAAAATTGAACAGCGCCTAACACATTTTGTTATTAGGCAGAAACAGGTGTGGCGGTGCTGCTAGAGTCGAACCAGAGAGAATTCTAGTACCTTCTTGAATGTAAACTATCAACAGTGTCGCAAAAAGCCTTTGCGACTTGACTCTACTCCTCCTTATTTATGCAAACGACGGAAAAATATTGGAAAAGTTACGAAGAAAGCACAATATGTCAAAAACAATAAAGCAAATCCGGCAACCGTCGGCTTAATCCAAATAATCCGTAAGAGTAAGTAGCGTTGAAAAATTGCATCCCTTAACTTAGGGAGGATTACCGGAAGATAAATATTATCCTGTCAAAGTAAAGAATCAACAAACAGTTTTGAAAACGATTCAGAAGTGGGGTGCAAATTGAACTTTTTACTGAATTTTGATACGATATGGGTGGCCGAGTTATGGCACGTACCCCTGAATTTTGAAAATTATGTGCGTATTAAAAATAATGATCACGAGCTCCAAGGTGAAGGAAAACATCGTGAGGAATTCTACATACCAGAGAGTTCTAAAAAAATCTCAAAGGTATGTAAAGTCGACCAATACGCACTTGGCCAGCGCGGTGGACTATGACCCAATCCTTCTCAATCTCTGAGCAGGAACCCGTCTTCAGCTCTGGGATAGTCATGAGTTGACGATGACAAATATACAATATAACACATGATTAAACGGTGAAGAAAATCACACAGAAAGTACTCAAACGTGTGGAGAATTTAGTAAATCAACACTTAGCCAGTTAGTGGCCTATGTCTTCAACCCTCAATCTGAGAGATCTGTATCGAAAAGTAACACAGAAATTTGATGATATTGATGAAACATTATCCTCGCCGAAGTAAAGAATTCAAGGAACAGTTTTGGGAACGATTCAGAAGCGCCGGCTGCAAATTGATCTTATTACCGAGTTTCGATGTGATCGGTAACTTCCAGTACTTCGGATGAATGCTCCAAGTCTCAAAACTCAACTTTACCCAGTTTTAAACTCAGACTTTTGCTTGCTTAGATGGGTTCGGTGTCGTTTACTCATAAGCATAAGTTTATGGTGCTGTAACTCGGTATGGCTCGATTGTTTTGATTCACCATCATATTTTAGGGCAGACTGGGTTTAAGGAATCTTTATTTCTCTCACCTAATATGAGGAAAGTTAATACTTACAACGGAGAGCTTGATAAGTCTGAATGAGGTCCTGAAGGTGTTTTTTGAATTGCATAATTCTATGCATCAGGCAAACATCAGATTATTTTTACATTTACACTGAAAAAACCAGATAAGACAAACCAGCTTTAGACTGAAGATAACTTTGAACAAAGCCAAATGCGTATTGGTAGACTTCACATACCTTTGAGACTTTATTTAATTTTTCGGGTATGCAGGTTTCCTCACGATGTTTTCCTTGATCGTTAAAGCAAGTGATAATTAATTTGTAATTTTTAATACGCACGT
>DWIJ01000286.1:0-12319 GCA_018248315.1 Chioides albofasciatus
TTGCTCGTGCGCGACACCGCGCGCCGCCTACCGTTACACTGCACCACTTCGCTGGACAGTTACACGCAGCAGCCGTGGTACTTTTATATTTTTATGCAACAAAAGTACCAAACAACCATATTGTCCATTACATCTTAAGGATTCAAATATGATCTACTCGTTGAAACCGCTAGAATATGCATGTGATACGTATGTGTCCATAGATTTAGGGTATTGCTGCAGTGCAAATATGTTTTTTACTGACGAAGTAAAACTCAAAATCAATAACTATATGAATAACGAATTTAAATATAATGTCGTACTTGGATTTTAATAATTGCTTTATTAATTTAAAATACTAAATTAAGCGAAATGCTATAATATAAGCAATGCAATTGTACACAACATTAACAAGGTCGGTCTGCATATCGTTAAGTAATCGTTAGCGAGGGCCCCTATGCGGTTAGGTAGTATAGGTGTTCCGTTCTCGTTATAGTCAGAATCACATCCGTCATTTTGTGACGAAACGATGATTGACGAGGAAGTAAACGAGTGATATTACCTATCTGGTTCAAAATAGGCACTAAAGGTTGCCAAGCAGGGAATGAGAACTATTATGTCAAACCTCTTAATATATTAATCATATGAACGTACAATCTGAAGCCTGTTATAAATTAATATGAAATTAGCGGCGTATTATGACAATTGACAGCACTTTAGGACTATCTACTAATTTCATCGATCTTTAATTTATGCTAGATCTATAAATCGCACCGTACCTACACAGTGTTCTTAGTCTCCGGCGGATGAGACAAACCTTTGTTGACATAACTAAGTGCCCACGTATCTTTATACCGTGTGAAATCATAAAACAAGTAAGATTCCCCTGATATTAATGTGCTTGTATTTCTACTGTACAATATTTATTGATTTGATGGCAGTGGAGTGGAATCGGATGCAAGATCACTACCATACAAGTGTTTGCGGCGTCTTTGCCGTCACCCGGGGCTGCGGTCGTGACCGGCGCGCGTGCTTCGTTGTTGTCATGCGCCACTTATGATTATTATATGTAGCGCCTACCGATCGTCACGGTGCTCACATTGTTCCCCGTGATATACTGATATATTATAACTCTTAATTCAAGATCTTTGGCCTGACACATAATAATAAGTTAAGTTAGAAGAAAGGTCGTGAAATTGCAACGGTAAAATTGTGTGATCATCTAAAATACTTTTAATAGGACATAATGTTCAGTATATATGACATTTATTTCTTTCTTACTAGGAACTCCAAGACGAGGTCGCTTTCTATAAGTACAAAGAGAAATGGGCACAGGAGCCGTTTATCAAAATTGTTTATACGGTTGAAATGCCAAAGTTCGCTACGTAGTCATGAACTTTAGTTGGAATTCTGATTCTTTGGATATCATGTAGCACGACTGGTAGTGACAAACATGAATTACTGTTAATCCAACAATAGGCTTCGTGACAACTGTCACGTGCCTCAATGCGAATAATTTACTATTGGACAGCGATTATAGCTTCTATTGTCACTATTATTTTGCTATCACGATCTCTCCTAAATTTTAATAATATTTACTGGACCTGAGACTTACTTTGAAATTTACGCAAGATTGGTTGAATCTTTATCAAATAGCCAAGATAGAGTATCAGAGTCATATACTTGATTGATTTGATGCGTCGTTAAGTAAAATCGATACAGGGGTATGCATCATGAAAACAGTGAGCATAGGCACAGGGAAATGGAGTGTGCGGCCGCCACGACCTCTGCGAACGCAATAATTGAGCATAGAAATCAAATTACAGATGATTGATGATTCCGTTATAGCACGGCCGAAGCCGCAAAGACGCCCGCCAACCGAGCGGACCGTGTCATTTGCGTAATAAGAATTCGACAATGTATCTTGAAAAAATCTGGAAACCTATCCGTGTCTGCGGCTTTTCCCTCGCCTTGAATGCATGAATATATTTACTCACGATGATAAATCTCAGCAAAAAGCTTACTTTAAGCATGGGAGAGCGTTTAAATTGAAGACAAATCACTGCATGCTCGTCCAGACCACATTTCTCAATGGGGTCACCGAGCCACGTATATTTCATTGCTTTACGCGAACGTCTATGCATGTGGTGCTTTAGAGAAACGCGACAAAACATAGACTACAATTATATGAATGCCTGATGTAAATTACATGGAAAGAAATGTTTCCCCTCGTTTAGATAAACATTATGCATGTTGTTTAATAAATACGTATAAAAATACAACAATACGCGTACCTTCCTACACGACAACAATGTTATGGATACGGTATAGTGCTTTAAAGTATTCTAAGTATGCATTTCACTGTCGTTTAAAATATGGCACACAGCTGTGCCCATACTATGAACTAGTAGGCTGGTCATATAAGTTAGCCGCAATTGACATGCCAAGGGCGCCCTTCCGCTCCGCAATTTAATTAAAATGACACTCAACTAGTATGCGACATGCGGTTAAAGCACGCTACGTTCATGTCACGCTACATCTCAAGTTACTAGAATTTGCAACTCGACGTAATTAAAATTTATATGTTTACGAAAAATTCCACGCAGTGTCTACTTGATAAGTGATTAAGGTCTGATTCATGTTTCAAGAAACTTACATCATTATGTTGTGGGCGCCTGAGTTGCATATGAGTAGACCACCCTAAACCTCATGTGTGGCAACGCATTTGTGATTGGCTTTAGGTAGACCTCTTTTATATGGAATTAATTGTAGATATTCATGGGTGGCAATGACCTTACCTTCAGTTGGACTGCAGACTCGTTTGTTACTTTAATGTTACAAAAAAACACAAAACGAAAGCACCAGCGAGATACATTTAAGAAAGCAAATAGTGATAAAGCAATAGTAATAAAGCAAAAAGTAATAATATTTTTATTAAGTGTGGGAGAGTGATACGTTCAAGTTATCCACAAAACGAATCGATTTCTGGCCCAATCGGTGCCAGTTATTAACATTTATTTTCGGAAAGTAAAAAAGAAACAACCACATGCAAACGGTTATTACTTGAGTTTTTAGGTTGAGTAAAGCAATTAATGCATTATCGAAGACGGCGAAAGTAACACATATTTTATTTTGTGTCTCAAGAAAGCGCGTATAGTTAAATACGAATAGTTATCAAAATTCTATACAAAGAACGAATACATATCTCATTTGATATATCTCAGTTCTCTTTTTTGACATGGTTCATGCAGAAATTTTATAACTATATGTAATTACTTATTAATACCTCTATTTAAATACATAATTAGCAAATACTTTGTTTTGTATTCGCTCCATGGACGCTATATTTGTATTCTTTCTACCATCACAGTACCACAAGTCAAAGCAATCGTATTTTTACTCGCAATTCGCCTATTGTTCTTTCAGTATTCCGTCTTATTAAATTATTTCATTGTATAGAAATAAATGCATCAACTTCAGTGCAATCTCCCGCCTACGCCCGCGGCACGTAGCTGTCTCTTTTATAATTCTATATTTTTTTAAAGCGAATAGAAATTCAAGTCAATAGTCGCCATTATTCTCCGTGTGTTTTATTTTTAAATCTTACGGTCATTTCAGGTATTTTATTGCAAATAAATCAAAATATGTGAGGTCTCCTTACAATGTCAGGGAAAAGTAGGATGAAAAAGTTGTAACTCGCGCTTACAATGTTAATAATAATAAGGTATGGAATTCAGAGTTAGTAAGATGCAAGTAGCAATTTCTTTGTGAGGAAACGCATTGAACCGGTCGAGCTAAGCCACCGAACAGGTGTCAATGGGACTGCGACCCTACATGGATGAGACAGGACGCAAACCAGTATTAGGTGAAATTTACGGGCTTGCTTACGCCTACAGCTTCGATAAAGTATCATTTAATGGCGAATATCAATGATGTCACACAAATGAATAAAAGCATAGTACAGAGTACAGACGATAAATGAAATCCCATGTGCTCACGGAAACCGTATCTATTGACCAAAGCCTTAAAGCGAGAAATAATTTATCGACACTGATATTATGTACAGTCTTGCGATCGGAAAAGGTATTTTGTATAAGAATGTCATTTGCGTTTAGAACATTCCTATAAGAGGTTATTAGATATTATAAAAATATTAAAATAATAAACAAAAGGATTCATAAGAATTTGTGAAAATGATTGTGTATTTAGTTCAAAGCTATAAACATTCATATTAAACAAATTGGAGCAATACTCGAACAAATAAAATTTGTATAAGGAGTATAAACCGTTAAAGCCACAGAGACATGCTAAGATGAATATAAAATAAATAAATGTTGCAAATTGTAGGAAATCGCGGCTTTATTTGGCGAATGAGTATATTCCTAACGGCATATGGCATACTAACACAATTCCTTTATCGGAGAGCACACTTATGATTGTAATTTTATACGATTCGAATACGATTTGTATGTAAAAATATTATAGTAAAAGGAGGTAGCATCGTTAGGTTATGGTAATACATGACGATTAGATTTTAATGGATCTAGAAAGCAATCAAAGGAAAGAAAAAAATACATGTAATTGTGCAGTACCACAAAGGGTGCAGTGGACAGAAATAGAAACAAATTGCGATGTCGTACCCGATAATATACCGGCGACCGCAACCATCTTTATCTCCAGCCACTCCTGCAGCCATTCTTATGAAACCTTTGCAATAATGACGTATTGTTTTTATATCTATACAAATAAATAAAATTTTAGTATTGTTTGGTTGCTGATGGAACGGTTTGAATTCAGTTGGGGTAATTGTCAATTTGTTATGATTACACATAACATTTTTTTAAGAGGCAGAATTATTTTTTTGCTTTTGTTTTATTCACTTACCGAAGAAACGTTCAATTCTAATTTAAATACGAATAACTGTTTCTATCGTTATCAATACGTCAATGTCATAAGAAACCTGTTTCGTCATTTGGTTTTTGGCGTTTATGATTTAACACAGTTCCAATGGTGATTCTGTGCTTAATCTTTGTTTGCTTCACATTCCACCGAGCGATAGTGTAGGTGTCGATATTATTACAAAGAAAGCGAAGAAACTAGCGGATATGGTGACTGCACCGAAAACCTAGTTCCGATAATACCTCCGAGGGCAAGCTGCCGTGAACAATACCACGGAATTATAGGATTTATCTGCAAGACCCTCATTGAGTTAGCATGATTAATCGCGGAGAAAACTATCCGGACTTACGCGTTAGTAATTTGAGATCTCACGTTTTACACTGTACCGATCATTAGTAGAGTCATTCCAACCACGATTTTTCACACAAAAATCAGTTAGAACAGAGGTACGATGTCTTCAAATTACACGTATTGTACAGTTCTTATACGCGAGAGCATTACGGCCATTAGGTACGTACTATAGGTCAAATTGCAGGTTCGTGCTTTTGTTTAAAGTAGATGTGGCATTTACTGACATATACTTAAAACGTCTTCATTACGTCTAAATTTCACGGTGCATTTTTACAATTGTATTCTGATTTGAAGGATGTGACCATTTACAGCATTTACTATTCTCGTTAAGTACAGGCTTGCAGCGTGTTAGCTACTTCTATTATATGAGCCCGCATAAATAGTCCACTTTGTAAACCTCAGGTTCAGACAGAAAAAAATATGTCTATTGGCAACTTCCTATCATTTAAACAGCATTTCTATTGTATTCAAACCGCAGCTTAAAACAAATGTAAGAAGTAATGAAACTCTGCAATTTCCACCTGTCCACTGGAATGTGATGCCCACAGCTATATCATGGAAAGTGGTTTAATTTTTCAAATGGTTCTATACAGTGGATCTTGGTTGGCCTGCAGGGATAGAAAGAGAGAGCAGCGCAACTAGTCTGCCTGTTTTATAGGGCTAGAATATTTGTTTCAGATCTTTATTGCATACACCACGCGCATTTTGTTCAATTAGACTGATATTAATCTTTTTTCATAAGCAAAGTTTTATTAAACTAGCTGACCCGGCAAACATTGTTTTGCCATATAAAGGTTATGAAAAATAGATATTGGCCGATTGTCAGACCTACTCAATATGCTCACAAAATTTCATGGGGATCGGTTAAGCCGTTTCGGAGGAGTACGGGAACGAACATTGTGAGACGAGAATTTTATATGTAAGATAACGATGGATTATATTATATAAGAAATAATGAATCAGTAATAGAATTGACTTCGAAGCAGTGTGTAAGCAATAAAAATAAAACATTCATTCAAAGTACATACAAACTATTTTGTACACTTACTAAACGTATTATGACCATGGTAATAGGGTGATAACGATGCGAGATTCGACTTACATTGTAGAGCCGTTTTCATTACGATCGGCTTAATTGAACATCGTAATAGCGATTCATAAAACAACATCGACAAAACTAGTAAGTTCAATAGCTTCCATGGAGATAGTAAACCAAGCAGTACAAGCGATCGAAACGGGAGAAATCGTTTCAATGAATCTCTCATTAATGTAAATCGCCCAGCGCCAGACAGACTGAGCTCGTGATCAACCTACTGACCTCACGTGGGACATCTTGAAACCGGCATCGGTATTTAACCAATATGGTAGGATTCGCAGATCAATATTCAATTTAGAACGTGAAAACTACTTAACACTAAAACCGATCGTGACAATGGTGAACTTTATTAAAAGATATAGGTCGGTTCAATTGGAAGATTTACTCATTTGATGAGAATTAAGTCTCGAGATTCGTGATCGTTATACCATCTTTGTTTTGAATGTGTAAGTGCTTAGTTAAATAGGTCATCGAATGGTGTGAACACTGGTGGAAAATAAACGTATCCTGTAGCTTAGTTATGTAGGTTTATAGGTTCTTTGACAGTAAGACGAATATTATTATGCCACGAATTTGTTTCCGAGATATTGTTTGGTTTAAGGCGTCATTGTTGTTCAAATATAGGCATTGAGGGACACTGACGACTGAACGACAGTCGCCTTGTAAGGGCGGAGCGCCACTATCCCGTCACGTCGGCACATAAGGAAGCTGCCGCGCCCCATTAGAGGGAGAACAACAAATTACAATTTCATTCAATGTAAATACAAAGAGCATACACGTAACTCGCTGTCGATGCTAATGTTCGGATTTAGACACGCCTAATACTTTACTAAACGGATTAAGCCGTTCAGCCTCCCCGTTGTGCTCTGATGAATAGCGTTAGTTCGCGGCAAACTTCCAGTTATAAATATCTTTAGCAGTTTATTAAATTATCACGCTTTAATGAATGTACTTGCGCTTATTAGCGGCACACGCCGGTCAAGATGTAATGCTTTAACACGGAATGTGCAAATGATTTTATTATCATTCAAAACAAAAAATATTTTAGTTCGATCGATCGATCGACACCCTATCATCATAAAAAGATAATAAAACGCAAATATACAATAAATTTACATCATATTATACAGACCATATTCGCGTGCTATTAAAAATGAAAAGCGACTATCCGATTACGCTTTGTAGTACAGCATCCCGACGCGGTGGTTCCGAGTAAATATCGATTTATGATAGTAGCGATTTACAATAAGGCGTATCAGGATCTACACGTACAAGAAATCAAAGACGATATCCATAGTGTGCCAACGAGTACTGGTATGGTGAAACGTAAATAGCAGGTTGGAGGCATCCGGCTCATTGAAAGCGCTGACCCCATCTGATCGGTGCTCGGGGCGAGTTGAACGTGCCCGCACATTCGCACTACCACTGATATCCATGAAAACACAATAGCAGTAAAAAACCTTATATGGGCTTTTTCACGGGTATTAGATAACTTAGAATGGTGCGCTAAATCACATCAATCCTTTCAAATACAAATAAATACCCTCTTATTCCATTCGCTAACATTATGGACATTCCGCACAGGTCAAAACGAACTGTTTTAGGAATGTTAGAGAGATTATCAGTACGAAATCTTCATTTTATCGCATCCGCTCCTTATTGTGAATGTATTGTTGCAAATATCACGGTACAGGTGGCGTCCCACTTAGCGATGAAACGATTCTGGTACACGACCTTTCTATACCGACCATTATGTTATTGTGAACCGAGACTCTCGGTGACAAATTGTCCGATGCGATAAGCATGTCGTATAGTAAAATGGACTACAATGCATATTATATTGTAAATAACTTATTCGACGCGCGAGTATGGACCAAAATGTATGTTATTAATCTGTGACCAATTTTGCGGTTCCATTACGTGTAGGTCAGATATAGCCCGAAGCGGCCTGAAGCATTGATAAGTAGTTGTGGCCAAGCTGCAATGGTTTAACACGAGTTATTTCATACCATTGGCGGCGACGGCTAATTTTATTTACTTTAATGTTCATTTTCTAACTTAATTTGTAGTTTCATGACATGATTCGTCCATTTAACAAGTTCATCACAGTATTACTGTAGCTGGTTTGTGTTATTTTTAAGTAAAACACTACAATAGATATTGCATATTCATAGCTCCAAAATAGAATTCTGTGTGTTGTATCTACTTGTCATGTAAGAATTTAAATTCTAAGATACAAAAACACTCAATTCAAGAACAGATCGAACATGGAACACTCGGTTTAATAGAACGGTACGTTAGCCTTACAGACCAAAAACACAACGAAAATAACGAAGTCAGAGCTTTTTCATCTTGAAGTTTTATTTTGCCTTTTAGACGTACCTAAAAACATAATTACATTTGCAATTAAAATCAATCAACGAAATTGTCGCAAGAAACGTACAAAAAGAAATTAAAAAGCGAGCGAAAATTACGTTTTAAGAAGTAATTGCAAAAAAGCGGGTTTCAATTTAATTTTTTGGAGCTTCGCGAGGCGGACATCTTATTGGAGGTGGACAAAGCGGCGCGCGAAAATCAATTTAAGTGTCGTTAATCGAAAAAAGTAACTTTTGTGTCACAAGACGTTTACAGATGGATAATTTAATTTCACGAAGGACGTGCAGATCAAATTACTATCGGGCCGTGAGCGACTCTTTGATGAATTAGGTTTCCTTGGGCGGCATCGTCGACCGCTTTGGCCTGGCCTTACATACTTGGTACATAGTATTTATAATTTATATGTCTTATTACATATTTACTGGAAGTTACATACAATTTTTATATAACTATCTTATAATGAATAGCCAGCAGTATATTATATTACATAACGTTTGTATAGTGCAATTATCTATGAAGAGTAAATAAACACAGAACAAAAACTGCATTATGAATTCATTTATTTGTATCGAAGCGTTGTAGTAACAATTTATTTGCTTTACATTTAAATAAAAACTAAACCGTTAACACTTTAATATTACGATCAATAACTATATCAAGTCAAAATCCGCCTTTTGATTAAATTTACACCTATTTATTCTACTGCAATATTTATTAACTTTTAAGACACAATGCAAAAACATTGTTACGTTACAAAAAGCCGTAATGAATATTTGATAGATTCGATATTCAACGCTAACAATATACAATTTGTTATCGAGATTCGGACGGAGTGAAGATACATTTTTACAATAAAATCTGTAAAGTAATACCGTTGGGTACGAAGTGGACGACGCAATGAGACTTGGACCGTTACGAACATTGTGTATGGAACGTGAGCGTAACGTAATACGGCGGCTACAATCCGCGGCTATATTGTTGCCACTGATCACAAAAAACTACTTAAGAACTAATACGATTTGATTGAGACGCTTTTTCACGAAATCAAATTTAATTTTAGACGATGCTTAAATTATCTACGAGATAATTAAACTCATTAAAATACCTTACTCAGGATGCATTAAGTCACAATTAAAATTCATATGTACAAATAAACGAACAAAATTCGAGCGGAATATAAAGCGCATGTGCATCTCATAAAAATAATAAGAATGCGTACCCTACTCACAAGATGTAGTCATGATTGTGCAATGAAACGTTAAAAATGTTGTAATACATTTCGTAGTATTTGTAGAGCTTAATCTTGAATGTTAAAGGGCAATCGCATATCCATTAATATGAGCCGTTTTGAAGTTAACGTCCTCTGATAGACATCGTAATTGTTTCACCTTTTCACACAGCTAAGGCTCGTAATTAAGCAGTTAGTCTTTTTAATTGCAAGCACGTAGCTTAATGTCTGAGAAAAACGATGCAAAAGAGTAATATCTTAAAAGTCGGTGTTTTTCTTCTTTTACTCTAAATAATAATTACATTGTCTGTTTTTTACTTTATTTTCCAGACAGATGGATTTTTATTGATCGTATTATTTTATTGTTGCAGATAACGAATGTTGCCACGGTCTCCGAGTCACTACACGATGCGGATTTTATTAAGTTTAGTGGTGATGGTGTGCGCTGTAGAAGCTGCTAAGAAATTCGAGGGAACGTTGAGATCAGCAGCGGAAGCACCGCCTCAAGACAACTTGGCGGTGGAATCGGCCCCCGTGGAACCAGCTGTAGTAGCTGCTCCACAAGAGTACAAGAATCCAGGAGCTCCACCCCCTCCTAAAACAGCACCAGAAGAGACACCCGAGGAGCCACAACCACCAGCTCCCGTTCCAGAGACTGCTTCCGGTGGAATTCCACCATCAGCTCCAAGTGGAATATCCGCTCCCTCGGCACCCGCGAATTCTCTCGAGGAATGTGATCCCGAAATGATTGGATTTGAGCTTGTAACTGGGTAAATATAGTTATTTCAATTACAAAAAAATATTAATGTACTTTACATAAAATTTTCTTTTTACGTGTCACAAATGTATACTTCACTTCTCAATAAGCGATATCGGAATATTTTTTATCTTTAACTTACGCTTGTGATAAAATGCTAATCTAATAATTGCAGTTTCTATTAATACGGTTAGAGCGCTTGGACATTGACACCTAGGGCCTTAATCGATGCTTTAACAGTTTCATTGCCTGTTTCACAATATCGGAATAAAGTTATTAACCTATCAATTTGTTAATAGATTGTTCGATATCGAAATATCCGAAGAATTTATTTTTCAATTTAGATATTTTTAAACCCCACTTATATTTTACTCGGTAAGGAGCTTACTCGCGACATTGGTAAACCAGAATGTTATATTTTTACCTGACTGCGAAGGATAATGATTTTCAAGTTTCATTCTTTGGCAACCTAAACTGCTTAACGTATTTATCTTGATCCATTGTTAGATTCATCTCAATTATAGGACTGGCATAGGCTATATTTTTTTAAGAGTTAGGATTTTATGATTCTATATTAAATGTTTCTTATTGTTTGTATAGGTACGTGTTCTCGGCACCATCGCACATTCTCGACGACATCCCCGGCACTCTGATGTTGACCGACTGCCTCGAGCAGTGCCAGGCCAACGACACCTGCCGGGCGGTCAATTATGAAACAGGACTATGCGTGCTCTTCAGTTCTGATGCTGACCAATTGCCTGGTGAGATTTTAATATAATCCTTAATAGTCTATCGTAGCCAATATACTTAGTGACTAACAAATACCGCAGTATTGATAAAAATCAACTATAAAGATCCAACTTTTGATGATTAGTTATATGTAGAAGAAGTAGGAATCATAAATTCAAGTTATTACAACAAAAAATCTAAAAATCTAAACTAAACTAAATCAGCCCTCTCCATGCCATCCGAAACCAACTTCACTTCAAAAAGATGGAAAAAAATCTATTTCCTCAACAAAATCCTTATGAGCCGGGTCTATCAATCCTGAGAGATTCACTACGTCAGGCGATCGGGGGGTTAATACTCGAATAAAAACTGCGGGGTCGTTTTGATCCCAGCAGTATACGGTTAGAGGCTAATTATTTTCTAACTAGCTATTTATTTAGTTGTACCATTTTCGAAATTTAAACAATTGGAGTTTTCTATTGTCTATTTCTATGACGTCAGTACTAAAAACTTTTTTTAATATGCCACTTTTGCATAAAACTTATTGGTTCAAAAAATAAATAGAACACCTGTTTCACAGATTTCGGAAAATCAATACCTTACGGGTTTAAATAACGGTTGAAACGTGTTGAATACTGTTAATAAATAGGATTATGATTATGAGGACTTCCAAATGCCAAGAGTCAGAAACAAAATATGATTGTAACGTTATTTAACAAACATAAGCAATTCATCTTTCAATTAAGAGTAGTTAACTTTTAAAATAATGTAACAATAGAAAAGAAGAAATGTATTATCCCACCAAAAACATAAATGTAAAAAAGGAGAGCCAAGTTCAATATAAAAATTATGCTTGGCTGTGAACTCCGCCGCAAAAAGAATGGAGATCTTAATGGGTGCCAAG
>DWIJ01000287.1:0-12317 GCA_018248315.1 Chioides albofasciatus
TTAAGTTTGCTTTTAGAGAGTATTCAACCAAGAGCTAAACAATATAATTTAAAAATCATATACACGATTGCACTGAAAGGGCCCAAGTAGAATTTCCAATAAGTTTTCACCTTAATAAGACAGACTCCGAAACTACTGGACCGATTCAAAAAAATATTTTACCATTATAATGCTATCCCTGATAAACATAGGCTATATTTAATACGAGAAAAAAAGGGATTCGCGTAAAATTTTCGATAATGAAACCTAACGGGCGAAGTCGCGGGTTCTGCTTGTTTCATATAAAATAACAAGGTATTGAAATTTAAGTATCCAAATATCATGAGCAGGTTGATTTATGTGCAATATGCTACCTGTAATGATAGGTATTAAAATTAACCGCGATGACACGCTATTTTATTTAGGTTGCGACCTCGCGGCTCTGTTCAAATTTCATGTGGTTTTTTACATAAACAAGCCGTAATTGGTCATATAATGTGGCTTTTATGTCAAAATTGCCATCACTAACCACAAACGATTTATATTCCATTAAAATGTTGCTACGAGGTAAAAATTGGTAAATGAAATCTGCTAATGCAAAATGGAAAAAAGGATGTAAGTAAACGAAATATGGGATTCAAGTTATCCTACAATAAGTAATGATTATACAAAATATACAACATGTAACAAAAATAATTGACTGACTTATCATCACTTACTTAAACGTCAAACAAAACTTAGTGAAGAAACCTTATATGTATGAGAATTCTGTAAATAAAAAAAGTTGTCAAAGTTGCGTAAAGTCTACAAATCCGTCGTTTGCCAAATTGAGGCTTTTTGGGGCCTTTCTTTCCTTCTCAACCCTTTTCTGGCAAAGGGCTAGACACGGGTTGATAGTTATTATGATGAATAAACATTGCCATAAATTACTAAAAGTTGCTAAATTTTATATACCAAATGTTCTGAGGTTACTATGAAATCTCAGTAGAACGTTGACCTCCTTTTGGGTTGTTAACGATGATCACGAAAAGAACGCCACTAGAATGGCCAGCCATTGACATCACCGCGCCTTTCTTAAGGAACTGTCGTTTATTCTCCAAGTAACGAGAAACGAGTGGATTGAACGAAATTGAACTAAATTTATTTTACGTTCTGATTTTGTTGTTAACATAACTTACGTATTTCAATTGAAATTTATAACCAAATGTAAAATAATTGATAAAAGGTAAGACTAAAATTAAGAAATATACTCCTCATTAGTTAGTCCTGTCCGTAAATAATCATACTTACTTTGCTGTCATATCTGTCATCGGTAACTTTCTAAACGCACGTCCACCGAATTCAGTTGTATTTACTAACCACAAACAAATAATAAAGATCACTTATAACTAAATATCCATATCTACACTCATTCCATAATTCCACGCTTAAATTTTTTGAGTAATTCCGGAGTCATTGATTTCACGGGTGTATATGGTACAAGCATCGGTTTAATATCTACATATAAATATAAATTTTTGTAGCGTAGCAAGAACAATTAAGTCGATATGTCTGCGTGAACCAAAATCGAACATGTAACTATGTACCAACCAAAGTGTCGCTCCTCCAAGCGGATCTTTGATTTTTTGTGTCGCGATAAAATTATTCATATTATATCGCGCACCTGTACATAGTATGTCTTATGGTCTTTACGGGCAAGTTCAGAGGGAAATAGGTCACGTTTGCACTTAAAAGTTCTCCCAAAATGACACGAGTGTGACAAATTTGTTAGCGGGCTCAAACTTTCTTTTTGAAAAGGTCATGGCAAAATACACGTAAGTGTAATTTACTTTACTAATGATATTAATAACTGGAATTACATTTTCTTAATGAGTCTTAATGCAAACGTAGGGTAAGTAACTTACGAAAGTAGTGATTTATTTTATTTATAAAATAAATGAGTTTGTGGCTGAATGTTTTTATAACATTGAAATAGCAAATAAATGAAATGAAATAACATGATAAGATAAGATTTCTACCTAAGTTGGAACGCTTCAGATGTCTCCCTTACGATACAGTTTAAAGCGAAAACATTGTTATTAAACAAAAATTGATGTTGCGGTGGTACCTACGGTTCTGCCACCTTCTCAACATTCTAACTGCTCAAGATTAGGTTGGAACATCCTGTGTGACAACCACACTCGTAACACCAATATATGGCAGGAAAATATATGGTGATAGTACATTATTAATTCTATGTAATTCAAAGATAAATTTTCAATGACAGATATAAACCACAAATGTTTTGTTATCACAAACAGAGATTTGTTCTGTTCTATTTATTGGTATAAATCTCCGATTATTTCGCTTTTCGACAAGAACAAAGCTACGAAGGCAAGCGACGTTAAAAAATAAAATACTTGAAATCAGAACGAAAAGTCGAGAGCAGAGAAAAGATTTTAAGTTAACTATTTGGAGTGTTTCATGAAAATGTGTCCGCGGGGGGACGATTGGCCTTATGTTCGAGAATAGAATCGATGCAGTAGGACTGCACTTTGAAAGAGCTTGATTTTCGTCGAGTGTCGAGTAGCGAAAATATGTTACAGTTAATATCTACGAACGATACAAATAAATTTAAATTTAATTGTCGTGCCATGTCAGCATCATAAGCAATGATAACCTAGTAGTATCTCGGTCTGTCGATCGAAGGGTGCGAGGTTCAAATCCCATTTTTCAAAGTTATTTGCGTATAACAAATTATTGACAACTTGCTTCTGCGGTTAAAGAAAACATCACTAAGAAACCTTACTGCATTGTAAAAACAAAAACGTTCTCAAAGGAATGTGATGTCTACCAATACGCACTTGGTCAGTGCCTCTCCTGTGTTAGCGCTAAAGGTGTTACCATCTTAAACAACTCTATTATGCAAATAAAATTTCAGTAATTGGTACTAAAAGATAGTAACTTAGTAACACATCAGTTACTAAGTTTAATTAACAATTCGAATAAGAATGCAATAGTTATATTAATGCAGTGAATATTTGGCTTAAATGTATACATTAATTTTGCTACTTAGCAGAGAACAGCTGGGGGTTGTAATTTAGTGATGCCCGGGGGAAATGCTGAAGAGAAATGTTCCAACAATCTGCAACCTGCAAATATATTTGCATACATAGAGTTAACAATGATCATATAAATTGTGTTATGATGATATAAATAGTGTTAATTAATAATTTACTAATGCAGACGACCCGCGTAGGGGGGCGGTCACCATAATGGTTTAACGCGTAGAGGGTTCCGGGTTCAATCCTCGTCCAGACAAATATCAAAATGACGAATTCAAAAATTTGATCTTGGTCTGGGTGTTTGTATACTCGTCTTTGCGTGAGTCCACGATGCATGGAATCCTTGTGTGGGACTGTGCGTACTTTTAGTATGGAAGTAGAAAACCAGCATGCAGTCCAGTAAAGGTCCCGTAAATTTAGGGAAGAGTAGGGTTAACCTATACAGTAGATCAGCAGACGAATTTCAAAGAAAGATTGCTGGACAAATGGATCGTTGAAGAAAGTACTAATTTAAGTCCATCCATATGCCCTCTAGTGTGAATGCTGGAAACAGTCGTTCCTTTTATATGAGACTTGCCGCAGTCACAGCATTTGGCCGTATGGGAAATCACAGCAGGTAAATAACTCCGCAAAGGGACGCTGCTGGCCATTAACTTATGATAATATTATCCAAGACAATAAAAATATTAATAACTGAAAAGTAATAAAAAAACCTTCAAATTGATTGCCGTTTAACGATGCTACAAAACGCAGAAGTATGTATTTGACGTAAAACGGAATTTCGTGTGTAATTTATTGTGAATATTAAAAATGACAGGTCATTTAATGGTCTATCAAAATGTGTCGTTTGCATGGTAATGTCATTCACAATATGTTGCGGAGGCGACCTATGGACAAACAGGTGCCATTATAAGCTTTCCGATTATAAGTTTCCAGTTTGATTATTCTGAACATAAAATACCCGGCGCGGTGCAAAGTTTTAAACTTTGGACATGACCGTGCATCAAGCTATGGTTGTTATTATGTATAATGTATGTACAAATTCTTAGAAAAAATAAGTAATATGCTCAAAATGGTATACCACCAGATGTTGTTTTTCTTTTACGCCTGTAATTTAAAATTACAGTTCGTATCGGAACGAAATATAAATATTTTTAAGTTTCTATGTGCAGATAAATTCTAGAAATATCAGAACCTATTCATCATAGAGTTTCTTTCAATAAAAGGAGATTTTACAGGAAATAAAATAGACCTTTGTTGATTACTTGTAATCCCTTAAACCCAAAATTTAAAAACTATGCACTCGGCGGAGCCTTAAGAAATTGTCTCAAAAGTAATACAAAAATCTCAAAGTCGACATCTGTATAAACGCACGCAATGTAAATCAAAATTGATCTGAACGCATGCGCGCCAATTTCGCTCCGAACCAAATTTAAGCGCAGCTCTGGGATGTTTTCCTACACAACCTTCCAACCACCATCCGTATCACACTCTCCAAAGCATTTTATTTTCCATTTACAATGAGTTACCGTCAAGTTTTGGCTATTTTGTGCACTGCTGTGATTGCTAGCAGTTGTGGTAAAAGCAGCATCAGTTACACAGTTGAAGACACTATGCCTCTTGTAGAAGAAAGTGACACGTTCCCTACCCAGTACTTCTCAACCACACCTTATGACGAAATCTTGGACATTGAAGACATGAAGCGTTCGAAACCACCGTTTTCTGTGAATCCAGCTGTAGAGATGCTGCAACGAGCTGCATACAACAACTATGTACAACGGCTAGCGCATGCCAATCGTAACTACTTAACGCATATAGGCAAGTGAGATCAGATATATCTTTGGAGAGACGTGGAAATATGAAGAACATGCCTGAGAATAAAGACTTAGTTAATGACCAAAGTGTAAGCGGCTGATAAATTATTATAGCGGTTTTGAAGAGATCCACTTTCCATTCTGGTCATCGAATTACACCTTCGTCACAAAGTGCAATGTAATTGACTCATCAGAAGAAGTCAAATGAGTCCAAACACAGCAGGCTTACTAGTACTAATTGAAGAGTTCTATTATCCACCTCCTAGATTCAAGATCAGGTCGGACCGATGGTATTCTGTCGAATTGTACTCGTATTTACATATAATTGCTATTTCGCTACGTAAAATGTCGATGTATACAAAAAGTTCATCATAAATACAATGTTTAATTTGTAGAAACTCACTTTGTGGATGAATAAAATTATACAAAGAATGGAATTTTGCATTTCATTAAGACTATTAAAATATTTTGTTGGCGCATTTGTACAGTCAGGTTTAGACTTACAGGTTTGAACTAAGAAAAATAGAGTAATTAAGAGTTAACTATGTTAAATTATGGTTTTGGTAACGATCATGTTCTTCAAAACACACTGTCTTCTGTTTTAAGCATTTAAATATTAACATACATGTCATTTAATAACGAGAGTTTTGCTCGATAAAACAAATCATTACCAAATCAATAATTTTCTCTGCAATTTGTTAATTTCGTAGAATTTACTGTGATGGAAGGGTAATCGGCAGAAAAAAATCTTTTACGAATATTTGATCGATATACTACCACGTTAAAGTCGGAATAAAAATAAACTTCATTTGAATTATTATGCTTTCTTTTCAATTATTTATAATCAACAACAAAATCGAAGTTTGTGGTGAATAGACAGCTCAATATATTATATTTTTACCTGAACGGTCATATTCCAGGGTTGGGTATTTTAAATATTGCGAAATCTTGGGTCGAGGTCCACAAGGTTTTAATAGCCTGTACATCTTTAAGGCGGTATTTGGTTTGAAAGTGAATTTTGGTTTGTAATTATGTTTGACTCAACTTCCTAGAACTCACGAACTTATAAAAAATGTTTATTATTACACACTAGCGTAAAATATAACATAAAAAAAATAAGTATAATGACGATACTATAAGAAAGTATGATAATTGTGGCTGCTTTGATACTGTAGCAGACAACTTCTTTTTCTTTATTTTGAAAGTGTTAGAACTTACCTTTCTATCTTATAACTTCAGTGTTAAGCGCTGCTGTGCTTTGGTTTGAAAGATATGGTAAGGGAGACATTTTTCGAGGCATTCCAGCTTAATACTCCCGACTGCCGATCTCAAATTAGAATCTGATCTTATCTGGGGTTGATTACAGATAGCAGTAGCCATTTTCCATCAGATGAACTGTATGCCCGTCTACTTGCATTCTATTTCTCTGTTTAAATAAAACATCATCACACTTCAACGGGGTAATCATTTACGTATAAATTATTTCGTTAGCAAAAATACATTTGAAATTATAGTCTATACAGACGTATTAATCTATTAGCCAGATGAAAGCATGGTTCAGTATTCTCGCATTGTTCAATTATTGTTTTGGAATCAGTCGGCCTGTAGTGACTGTTTCAATACTGCTAGTTAGATACAAACGTTAATTAGGACATATAGCTTCTAGGAATTGTGCAGTGATTATTGTAGCAGATTTGAAGCCAATAATTACTAAATACACAGAATATGTATGTATACATATGATGGCATTACGCAGACAGCACTAACGTAGAGTTGCCGTTCCAATTCTATTTTTTTATAATCCGTGTTTTGTATAATGATTAGACCATGGTTGACATGGTTGCATACCTGAGAGATTTATAAAAAAAAATCTCAAAGGTATGTGAAGTCTGCCAATACGCACTTGGCCAGCGCGGTAGACTATGGCCTAATTCTTCTCATTCTGAGAGGAGACCCGTGCCCAGCAGTGGGACATCAATGAGTTAATGATGATGGTTGACAAACCTGTAAAAGTTCAGTTGGGTTAGTTTATGCTAGTAATACACATATTCAAGATTCAATATTTACTTAGTCGTATTTCAATGTTTTACTTAGTCACATGTTTGGCATATAACTTTAATTTTTTTTGCATAAACTTTATGTCCCAGAAATTGCAGCAAGCGACAATAATATAGTTTTTACTTACCGTAATGCTCATATCTCGCTAAATTACCAGCTTTATCGGAAATAAATTAAGGGTACTTGCATCAGATTAGTGTTTAAACAGCGATAAGTGGGAACGTACCGGGCATTTCTTGCAACGTCAGCTGCATGCTGGCGCGCCTCCAAATACTCCATGTGAGTTTAATTTGATATACAACTCGATTGGATTAAATAGAAACCTGGCGGTTTTCTGTGTTTATAGTAATGCATACATCAGCAGATGCCAGCATGAAAGGCCTAGGACTGGATACAGAACTAGGTATGTGTGTGGTGAGGGAGACATACTTTTTCGAGGCATTCCAACTTAGTCCACAGGGGTAGCGGCACAGCTGTGGCCGACCTCAGGTAGCAATCTGATCTTATTAGGGTTGATTACAGATGTCTATGGACTCATCTGATACTCCTATGTAAAAAAAAAATAATATGATCTATATTGATCTATGATACCACCTTTAAGAACCACTTTCTTATCACAATTTAACTTTGTTTCAGTGTACATAAAAACTCTCAGCGCTTTACGAAAACAGAAATATTCAATCTGTCTTTTTCAAGGCGACTGCGAGAGTTCTTTAAAAGTTTGAGCTCTCCTGAAACTTCTCGTAATACTAATTTCGGTCCTTATTCAAACTGACATTTTTGTTTTTAATGAACATTGCCAAATTGTCTTACTACAATAATTGAGATATTGTTTTTTGCATTCATTACGGGTAGACACAAATAAAAAATTTGGCACTTAAATCAAAGACGCGTAGTGCAACACGTGCCATATTCCACTATTGATTTATATATTTTATACAATCGAAGAAACAAAGGAATTTGCTGTCTCCCTGATAGTAAGCTGCTACTATCGCACAGAAGAACCGAACCTAAGATAGGTAAGAGATGTGTTTCTACCCCTGAGAACTAAGTTGGAACGCCCTAGATAAGTATGTCTCCCTTACAACATCCTTTAAAGAACTTCGGTGTGTATTCCTTCAGTATCGAAACACAAAGTTTCCTATCACCTGGTTTTAATAACGTCACACTATATGATATGTTACTGCAACGTTCAACTCTTTATGTATGTGAGTCAGAAGAATCAGTATCCATATTTGTTTAATATGTTTAGTTGTTAACTTTGTAAAGTTTGAAACATGTTCGCACGAAATTTTCTGAAAATATGGAGCATAATTTTTAACTTTACGTGAGTTACGAACAATAAAACATGCGTTTTGGATTTTAAATTCAGGTTTTTATCCCTTGATGTTATGAACTTAGCAACAATGGCAACGAAAATACAATAATTGTATGTAGTATTTAACACTTTTGTAGTACTTTTATTTGCAATGTTGTATAAATCTTTGTAAATCTTGATATCGTCTATATCGGCTTATAGGACTAACATAATAAGTTTAAAATTAACTGACTAAATTATTAGCGTCATTATTAATCATATTGTGAGGCTCTGGCAAATACTAGATAGGATAAGTTATCGCCCCTATAATTGTTTTTTCTTGACATTGTATACTTCGTCTGAGTAACGCTGTAGATTAAAAAATAAATAAAACGAAAAGATGAAAAAGTTTCGTGTGTACAAATCGAAGATATCTTATACGCTAATCGCTGGTATATCACTAGGCCACTGTGAGACACATCTCTTAATCTCCAAAGTGTTTCCATAATCTGAATGAGCGTTATATTGTCGCGGACTTTTGTATTTAAATTTCGAATGAAACATTAAAACTTGGTGTAACGTCGCACTTAAAATTCAAGTTGAAAACACTTTTATCGCTATTCCTACAGCATTATATCTCTTGAACAAATGAAGAGTTTTATTTTGTTTAAAATTTGGCAAAAAAAATTGGAAAGCGTAGTTTGTAAATGAAAATGTTCCCAAAATTATTTGCATCTCTTGTTGGGGAATAAAGAGTCTGAATCCTATCATTCAACTGTGAATAAATGCTACGTTTAAGTAGGTACTTTCTCAATGAAAAGGGCTTAATTTTGTATACATTCCGTATCTCTTAAAAAGTATCGCTTTAATTTGTAGGATTATTCCACACTAGCTAAGCCCCCGATGTCTGCGTCAATTTTAAAGTAAATACGAAATTTTACTTCTCTCTAAAAAAAATAGTTATAATCGTCAAATACAGAGCACAGACACAAAACCGTAAAATAAAATAGTAGTCTGTCTCATTTATATTATTAGCGATATGTATTATTTTATCACTGTTATTTTAATACATAACAAATACTGATACTCAATATAATTATAAAATATTAATGTATAAATTGATGAGGTCGTTAATGTTTTAACTTAATTATTACCCTTTTGTACATTGTAAAATGAAATCTTATATATTGTTTGCCCATATAGCTAAAATAAGGCGGGCACTATTCACTAAAAATTCTATGTAACATTTAGGGATTTTACATTAAAGAGATTTAATTTGAAGAAATAAGTGTGATAAAGGTGCCATTACAATTAATCATGAAGGAAGGCTAACCTTTAAATTAAATAGTTAAACTCTTTAGTTATAGGCCGTAGAACCGCGTTAAGTAGGGCAAACATTAAATCATACTGTTTGAACTAGGTCTCTGCATTCAGTAAACAAAATTTGCAATTTTTAACAAAGAATTTATGCACTATACACGATAGTGGAATGGTTCTTATTTCACCTGAAATAGGAAGCTGGGCGTAAATCAAGACATTATGGCAACACTGAAAGCATTAAGGGTGGCAGCGAGTTCAGATATTATGACCTCTTAAATCAGCGAATTCAGTGAACCACGTAAATGTCAGTACTTGTACGGCTTTTAACAAACAACTCGAGATGTTTAAACGTCTAATAGTATATGACATAGTTTTCTAATGTTTTCGGCAGCTCATTAGTGTACTTTTTGTTAAAACTGATCTCCTTTCCGGACACAAATGGCTTTGGGGCATAATACACAACGCTCGTCAAGTGCGGATTGATAAACAACACCTTTGAGAATTTTATTACAACTCTTAGTCGTGTAAATTTCCTCATGATGCTGCCCTTCACTATTAAACCAAACGATAATTAGCTTTTTTTATATGCAGATAACTTTAAAACATCATACGTTGCTGGGATATGAACCGCAAACAAATACCAAATTACTCGACTACAGAAGGTTTTTAATTCAATAGATGGTGGATGATCGTGATACGCAATTACTATATTATTAACGCTAGGCTGGTAACTTCACGTGTTTCTCTTTTTACTCCTTTGATTACATTTATAAAAATACATGTTGAACATTAACGACAATAAGGAAGCAATATTGAAGAAAACAGAGTAATTTTCCACTAGTTACCCTTTTAAAGATCTAGCGTGGAGAGGAGACATGTATCGCTGAAACCGACATGTCGTCTGCAAATACACATGCTTTAAGGATATTAGCGCTTCTATAGGACTGCAGTTACAATTATATTTCTATTGTGTACTGGAGAGCACGGTAAGCCATCGGCCGCCATTGTTAGCATGGGATATAAATCTTTCATTTATTTGAAGTACTAATGCGTATTTGAAGGCGGTAAATTCCTCTGTGGTTCGATTCTGGCGGCACCACCGACGTAACTATTTCTACCTAATAACAACAGTTTAAGGCGCTAATAATACTATATACTCCTGTTTATATATTCCTAGGAATTACCTACCGAAGTTCTATTTGTAATTGTGTATAACAACAAAAAACAAATAAATAAGTATTACATTACTCATTAAGTATCTAAATCTATTTATAAATTGTGACCAGCAACATTTAACAACCTTTTAAATAATACTCTGAAAGAGACATTATGTGATTGTTGTTTAAAATTCGTTGTTACATTTAATGACTACATTACATAGGTATGTTAATTAATCAGGACTCAATATAACACGGACTATTGTTAATTAAACCGTACGGTAATGAGCTCGTTATTGTTAAGGAAAAACAATGCGAACGTTTATCAAAGTGGAGTTTCTTGTAGTAATTACGTTTCATAGAAATCTTAAGGTGGTAGAACCTTCAGTGGTTCGATTACGGCGGCACCACCGTCACACCTATTTCCACCTACTAACAGCTGTCTTAAGCGCTGCTGTGTTTTGGTTTGAAGGGTTTGGTAAGCGAGACATACTTTTCCGAGGCATTCCAGCTTAGTCCTCAGGGGTAGCGGCGCATCTATGCCTGACCTCAGATAGGAATCTAAATCCATCTGCGGTTGATTATAGATTTCCTTGGGCGGCAGTAGCCACTTACCACCAGGTGGACTCCATGCTCGTCTGCTACTGCTTTATTATACTGGTAACCAGAGCTCAGATGTGTATCAAAGTTACGCTACGTACTATTTTTCATACATTAATAATATTTTCGTCTCAAACCGCATTCTTGAGATAGCGACATTCTCAAGACACGTGTCTATGAGATATTTGGGGCGTATTAATCTCTTTACCTGAAGTCGACGTGGCGCGGAAATTGTGCTTATATCATGTAGATTATGAAGTAATTTTATTAATATAATTTTCCACATAAATTTTCGAGCGAACATAATTACTTTCTACGCACTGGTTAGCTTACAGTATGATACGAGAAAGTTATTACAGCTTTTTTCAATCACCAACGGGCACCGCCTCACCTTTTTCTGTCTAATAACAACAATGTTCAGTGCTACTTAAAAAGGGTATGGAGAGGGAGACATACTTTTCCGAGGCATTTCGATGTCCATGGGCGGTAGTAGCCACTTAGGTACCATCAGGTGGAGTGCGTACTCTTATTCGACAAGGCCAATTTTTCATGTTTACTAATATTATAATGAGGTAAGATTTGATTTTTTTGTTTGTTTGTTTGTTTGAATTGAATATAGTCTTCAAAACTACTGGACCGATTTGGAAAATTCTTTTACCATTTAAGTCCTACATTGATCGTGATGAACATAGACTATATTTAATACGAGAATAAATAGGGACCGGAGTGAAAATATCGATAATATAACGCAACGGGCGAAGCCTCGGGTTCTGCTCGTATAATACATGTATATCTATTTGTACCTAAAAGGAGATAATGCGCTCATACTCGGAAACCTATATCTCTCTGACTCCGAGCACAATTCTTTATAATTCGGCAGAAACGAACCCGATTTAATGCTCTTGTTCCACGAACTAATAGTACATCTAGCTAAAAATCCACATGAGTTAATCCGTTTAGAGATAGAGACGGGAGAAATATTAAATTTAAAATGTATCTTATATATAAAATTCTCGTATCACAATGTTCGTACCCGTACTCCTCCTAA
>DWIJ01000288.1:0-12314 GCA_018248315.1 Chioides albofasciatus
GGGATAATTTTTATATCCCGTAAAATAAAGTGTTAATAAATGCAAGCAAAACACGAGCGGAAGAAAGCTGTCTTCCACTCGCTTAAGTTGAAACAACTCAGTACGTGGTAGGCCGCGGTGTTGGACGCAATAATTAGCACCGCTATCTGTCACGGCAAACATCCGTCGCTAATGTAACTTATCAATTTGTTTATTTATATCCTGTATTGATTCATACTCAAATACTGCAATACAGACCTTATTTGGTATGAATAATTGAGGAGTGAGATTGACATTTGACGTCAAATTTCATAATTGGAAACTATAGGCATTAGGCATCTATCTTGTATCTAGTGTGGGGGTAGCAACATTTTTTTGAGAATTAAGTAAGGCAGAAAACATACGAACAACATGTCGATGACGGTGATAGACATGAGTTATCGCTCGTGCATTAGCTTCCTAAACAAACCTACCTGGGAGTAATTTATGTACACTCTTGCGTGTATATTACGTAATGTATATCACGTATATTGCGTATTTCTATAAAATTCTGTCCAAAACTGTCTAGGACATGTAATACTCGTGGCTTTTAAAAAGAGTTCAGATAATCATTATTTTATTTTATGCCTTTAACATTATTTTATTCTCCACACACCGCAGCTATGTGTAAATGCCCTAATTAAGTAACTCCAAATTCAAAGACCATTAATTTTGTGTAGCATTTATGCAAATTGTAATTGTTATAAATTGGTAACGTGTAGTCAAGCCCAATTTGGCTTTATGGTCCTTCTAAGGCGCACCTCCCATTGTGGTGGTCGTAGTACACTGGAGGTCGATTGGCAATAATGGAACTGGCGTCCTAGACACTCCTATGCTTTATTGCCAAATAAAATAAAAAAGAAAAATTAAATTGAGCACGATACTACCAAAGTTTTAAATCTGAGTATTTTTAATGAAAGCCACGCTTATTAAAATAATGGATTTGGATGGATAATATGTATTAAAGAAAAATGTAAATTTATTCATAAAATGGAAAATCCATGGGCATAACAGGCAACAGTTAATGTTACTTATTTACTGGGTTTTTACTTGTTGTTTGTACAAAATTCGGCGAAATTGCAAATTGCCGGCAAACGGAAGAACTTTTTGTCCCAAAATTAGTTCCAAGAATGATGCAATACTAATACCTAGCTTTAAATCAAACTACAAGATTTTTAATTCCATCTGTTTAATCAAGATGCATTCTTATAGATAATAATTTTATTATATACATAAGTTATGCTTGGCTGCGTATGAAAATATATAATAACGGTATAGGAATGTGAAAAACTCTATTCATAAAAATATTTTTAATGAGCGAGATGTTCTAATTAGAATTCGTTTGAGCCATAAAAACTATACGAGTTTGTCTATAAGCCAAATTCAATCCCTTAATTATGGTACTTTGCATATTCGCGATGCCAGAGAACTGAGAATTTGTAAATTTTAATTACATTTCGAATGACCTAAAATAAACTTAACTTTTAAGTAAAAAATAGTTGTACGAATCATCTCGTCACCTCTCGTCTCGCACCCTTCCTAGAATGGCATATGAGCGCAGGCGCACATGACGCAACCACCAGACTGGCGACCACCAACATGCCACCAACAATGGCGGTGCCTTTGACCCAAGAGCAACCTTGGCGCTCACCGTGACGGCCGCGTCCTGCCTGCGCGCACCTACCACTTCGGATTTTTCTGTGCAATTTTTGAAATGTTTATTTTTGTTGCTGTGATTTAAAAATAATTGAAGTAGCAAACGAGAATGATGGTAAGTGGTGACCGTCGCATTCGTAAATGAACATCTTTAAATAAAAAATACAAATTTGCGTGCAATCCACCTGATAGACACAGTCGTCCGTGATCATCTGCAACGGTTTCGAATCGGCTTTCGGTGAAGGATTCGATTTCAGATTCGATGTCTAGCCAGCCAAAAATCTAATTAATGAATTAAGACACCAATTGCAGGTCTGTTTGTTTGATCACTTTTTGTTATGACATTGATTATGAGCGTGTGTGAGATTATAGTAGGGGTTGAAAGTGTGTAAGCAGAAAACGGGATAAAATTATTAACATCTTAAAATTTCTCTGTCAAGAAATTTATTGCGGCAGATATTCAATTAAAAGTGGAAAGCCGAGTACGTGACTGCGATGTAGGATGGCAGAGGCCACACTTACACTAATCACAGCGATTATACAGCAGTCACACTACTGCATGCGGGAATTACATGATTATACTATCTCCGTAACGGAAGCTCAATTGGCTTCATAAACCTAGACCACATTGCATCTAGATTAGCCATGAAGTATTATGCAATTATACACAATTCGCATAATACACGGTTTAATGTACTTTTATTGGAATCTATTGTTATACCATTGCGTTCTGAATTATTTAATCATTCACTAATTGTAGTTTCATTGTTTGGTACGGAAAGTTGGCAATATGTTTTAATTGAGGAATAAAACTCTATAAACTTTAGTATATTCTTTCTGATTATGAAAGAAACATTTCTAAACATTTTTGGTTAAATCAACTCTTAAGAGGTGAAATAGGGTTTGAAAGAGTCGGGTTTTAAGCAAAGTCTATAAATCTTAGTTTTTTCTTTCTTAGATTAGAAAGAACCCAACACCTATTTCACCATTTTTGGAAAACGCTCCTATGGACGTGGTGATTATTTGCAATATATATTAATTGAACTTAAACGTTGGCAATATGTTGTAATTGAAAATTTGAAATAGCTATTAGCTAACCAAAATGTAATCCGCTTGAAAGTAGTTGGTGGTCCTTGCTGCTTATTTATGAATTATGGATTTACGTTTCAGGAGCTTAAGCCGAAATTAGGCATTGGCAGAATTTGAAGAAAGCGAAAAAATTTTAGCGAAAGAATTTCTTGTTTACCGATAGATGAAGTAAGTTGTAAGTTTGAGAATATTGCGAATTTTGAGAAACCTATATAACCCCGATCTATCAACACTCGACCTTACCGCAATGACTATTAATGCGCATCGTTAGTCCCACACGTGAATCTTAGTACCCATCAGCAACGGTAAGTGTAAGCACGATGTGAGCTAAAATAATAAAATTACTCATCCTCCTGTTCAGGGGTTCTCAACATTTCCCCCGCGGCCTCATATGAGCGACCTCAATTTAGGTAAAATAGTAATGTGATATGTATTGTGATATGTATTAACGTTGCGATCTTTTGTCCATGTTTGCCCATATTGTGATATATAATAACGAAGATATCTTCTGCCCATGTTATCCTTTGCGTTCATAAATTAAAATTCTACACAATATCATAATAATTTGGAAGTTATTAACGTGATGACAAATTATCTCCGGCTCAAAAAAAATGACATTTAAATGTCGAGGATAAAATTCAGATCTTGCACTCACGGCAGTACAGTATATTATTTAAGCATTTAGTGAGGATTACTGCTTACAGGTTTATAGGCCGGGTTCAAGTAGATCTTAAGATTAGTACCAACTTTCAGTTAACCGCGCGCTCCAATTGCAACTCGTTTAGACAATCTAGACGAGACCGCTAGCGTAGAATCTAGGACATTGGCAAAATAACATTTACTCTGCATATGCCATGTTCTGAATGAGACGTTTTAGAATGTTAAGTAATGGCACAACCGCCACACCTGTTTATGCTTAATAACAAGTGTTAAATGCTTTTATGTTGTGGTTTGAGGTAGTGGTAAGGGAAACATACTTAACGAGGCATTCCAGCTTAGTTCTCAGGTGTAATGGTCTCCGTGGTGGGCCTCGGGTAGGACATTGATCTGATCTGAGGTTGATTATAGGTATCCAAGGACAGCAGTAGGCATTCAAATTATAATCAGATAGCGGATAGGTTGTCAAGTTGTCACACCGGTTCAATTCCGGCCAGACAGACAACTGAATTATCAACTTAGATATTTATCTGTTCTGGTCGTTTGCGTACTTGTCTTTGTGAGTCCACGGCACCCACGGCAGAGTATTCTAATATAGCTCTATGATCAAAATAATACTTAGCATCATATTAACTTATTTATTATATTTACACATTTTGTAAGTGAGCGATTACGTTATGTAACTAGGAGGTATTTATTTCTGACGTAAATCATCTCCTAAATCCTAACTATATTTCAACGGAGTGATAATTACACGCTGATACGTTGAACTCTGCAGCGTGGGAGGCCAAAATTTAGGGCAGGTTTTTGCTCATAGCAGTTTGATCAACATATTTTTTTTAGTTTTATTCCCACATTTTCAATAATAAATTTCTACTAAAGCATAACCATTTTATCGCCACTCCGCTATTTTATAAAATCAAGATCAGGATGTGAAACGCGCCGCGGGCGAAGCCTAGTCGTAATCCTCCTTTCCCTCCGCTAATGAACGCTTAGCTGTCTATTAAACAAAGCCCTATCCTAGATGAGGACTTCCGGTGTTCATTAAACCCAGTCCGAACAATAAAGAAGGCCTTTAGGCTAAGTTCCCAGCATCAAAAGGTTATTCCTCGACTTTTACATAATCTAAAAGATAAGGCATCAGGTAGCCCATCTTCGGCCTTAGATGATTGGTGGTGTATGGAAAAAGAATTAGAAATGATGTTTACTACTGGATAGCAGACAGTTAATAAAATTAACGCAACGCCAGTTTATAAAAACAGACGAAGTAGACACAGTAGCATCATTACAGTTACAAAAAAGGAAATTTTTTCTCCAGATACATTTGAATATTCCATTATGAGCCAGCAGACGAGCTTCATTAAAATTTTGAAAAGTAACAAGCTAGTGGAAAAGTCAGACCAGTACAAAAATATACTTTTAAAAGGAAATAATTATGGGAACTGGCAGCTCCCATGTGCGATGTGAGCGAAATAGTTCAACAATACACAAATTGTGAAACTTAGAATTGTTCCCCTGGGGACTTTGTCTCCGAACTATTTTCAGCCAGAAAATGGTTATACGAATATGAGTGAAAAAGTTTTGAAATTCTAACGTGAAGGTAATATGGAGATGAATTGTTAAAGGAGAAATTATGTTTATTTACACATAAACAACCGAAAACATGAAATGCCATTAGTCCACAAAATCTAGTATTTTCGTTATGCAATCCCAAAATCTGGACCAAAAGGAAAATCGTCTCATAATTTCTTTTTTTACGCAAAAATAAAGCATTGCTACTTGGATTTATAGAGTGCAGTACACATTCACTACAACATATTTACTTTTACGAGACGTTCCATGTGCCCTCCGATGCAGTAACGGATTTGTAACCAATTTGAACAAAGTCTGTCGTATTTTACGGTTAGTTACAGCATTACTGATTAATAAGTAGCAGTGATTACTTAATATCTGGAAGGCCTCCATGTTGGCTGCACCTTTTGCAAAAAAATATGATTTCTTATTATATTTTCTACAAGATTCTCTGATGAGTTTTTTATTTGCGAAGATATGCAGTCTGAGTTTAGTCCAGGAAAACAACCCATTTATACAATCCTATTGGTATACACCTACTAACCTGCACGCAGAGACGCAGTGGCACGCTCTGAATCCCGGCAACAAAGACGAGACCTCAACCTAGTACTGGATACAGATTACAGATAATGTAGCTTTGCACTGGTTTTGTAGAGTTCGTGGTTAAGCTAAATATTTTTATTGCGCACCTTATGAGTACGCCCAAAAAGACGATCAATTTATAAAAAATAAATCATTATTACCAATCTCTGCAGCTCTTTCCTACTGTTGATGAATGATTATAAATATTTATTATTTACTGCTACAAAATCGCCCAAAACTATTTTATCCTCTTCAGTTTGCAAAATAGAATTGGAATATGTACTACAAATTTTGTGATATTGCGTCACATCCCCATTTAAGTACAACATTCGAGTTTACCGGGAAAAAAGTTGATACGGATCAAATTTCCACATGGATTTATGAGTAACAAACCGGTGAGTTACCGGGTTGGATTATGCGTAACTTTACAGCTTACTGATCCGCAGGTGTGTGTAAAACGATTAATTAACAGTAAACAAATTTGCTCAGTCATTAAGTGTAGTGCTAGTCCCAGCTCACTCGTAACCGCTCGCTTAATGGTCCTTCTGCATCCATTTCACGTTGAAAGCCGCATTACTGCAAATAACCCTCGTAAATATTACAACTTAACGGTTAACTTTGAATAGCGGATGTACTGCAAGTATGTGGAAAAGTTTGAAATAGTTGATATTCATTTCACAAATTTTAAACAAGAAAGGTTTTTGGGTGATAGACCTAGGATAGATAGATAGTGACTAGATGGTCCATTGATTTAAAAAAGTCTTGGTCAGCAACAGTTAAGGAACGGCTTTGGATCGATGGACTCCATCAGACAGATGGATGGATGCATTTATAAAATCGGATAGCTCTTTATTGCTTGTTTTATTTAACTTCATAACATCAGTAACGATAAATAAATGGATACGTCGGCCGTTCAGCTCCAGTAAAGAGTCTATAAATTATATCTAACGCGAAATATATCTTTATGATTAATGTTGATTCTACTTCACAGAACAGTTATGCTATCATTATAACTCATTTTCGTCTCATATCTTTCCTCATCTGGAACGTCAGTAAATTAAATTTGTATCTTTCCAGAAAATGAACGGCCTGAACGGACACAGCAATGGGGACCAGAATGGCGCTGGAGACATCATCACGCAGAACCAGCAGCGGGGCTGGTGGACCATCGGGTTGATCAACTCGCGGTACCGCTACCTCACCGCGGAGACCTTCGGCTTCAAGATCAATGCCAACGGCACCAGCCTGAAGAAGAAACAGATATGGACCCTCGAGCCCGCGTCGGGCAATGCTAATGACAGTGAGTAATGTTCTAGTTACTTTATTAGTTCATTTACAATGCAATGAAACATTCTAGATCTATTAGATACGAGAAGTACCCGCGGCTTGGCCCTTTGGATTACATTATCGAAATTTCACGCGGTTCTTGTATTAAATATAGCCTATGTTCATCATGGATAGTGTAGGATTGTAATGGTAAAAGATTTTTTCAAATCGGTCCAGTAGTTTCGGTGCCTATTCAATTTAAACAAACAAAAAATGTAATCTTTCATCATTGTAATATACTAATGTTAGGCATTTCAAGTAGTCCTAAGAAGCTCCTGTTTTCTATCTCAAGTAGGCTTTCCTTGAAGTAATGACGAGGAACCAAGCATTGAAACAATAAAGGGAACTACGCCCAAGACGTTATCTCGGTTTTATTTTTCCAAAATTCTTGGACAAGATGTATCAAAAGTGTACCAAAAACAAGTCCAAATAACTGAACAGCGCGGTCTGAAACAGAAAGTGACATCTGTGTAAATAATGAATCAGCTTGTAAATACAAATACATAATGAACACCACAAATAACTTTAATGAGACACTAATAAGTATTTTGTTTGCATCACAATGACGTTGATGTAGCTGTTACTCCGTATTCGGAATGGCCAAATCTGTTTTATTGCTTTATAAAGTTTTAAGAATCCATTCTCAATTCCTTCAAAGGATTGTTCAAGTGGACACGCAGGTAATACGGTTAGTTACAGTACAATTATTACAAAAAACGACTGCAATGTTGTTAATGTTGACTGAAAAGACGTCATTCCACAGACATCATTCCTGCATTGAAATTTGGGAAATTTAGCATTTTGAAGTTATCATGGTCTCGTGCTATAAAATACCTATGGCCTAATGTTTGACTAAAAACAGTAGTAAAAAAGTCCTGAAGTAAAAATGTATGCACATTTTTACTATACGATCACATCATAATACTTTTTTATGTTCAAAATTACACTTTAAGTACGAGAATAACATCAAAAAGCAAAGTGTAGCTATAGCGTCACCTCACATACTGTTTATATAATTAAAAAGAAATAGGAAAGATCGTAGCTTATCAAATAGCTTACTTTAATGCATGTGAAGTAACTCTTTGTAAACTGATTAAAGGCTAAAAATAAGGTTATTATCATCATTACCGTAAATCGTACGTGAGCATGGAAATTATCGCCCAATACCCTTTCGCATTCCCACCGTAATAATTGGTGCAAAAAGCCCCCGCTGAATCCCTACACGTTCGACTCTTAATTGGATCGTCGTGCTTGGGTTCGCAGTGCGAGCGGGACTCTAAATGTACGATGACAATAAAATTTTATGTAAACTTCCAAAAGTTCTTTCCGAAATTGATGCTTTGAATCCAAGTTCAAACGAGTGGAAATCTAAAAGGGATTCTAGAATTGAATTGTATTATTTTATGAGTTGATATTAGGTTTGATTGTCATTTAAATTTTGGAGTAGAAAGTAAGAGATTTGTCAAATAAGAATTCTTTTGGAATCCAATAATTTTGTTTGAGAAAATGTAAGATTTAGAATTCAGACGGCAATTTTAGCATTTCTTTCGGTATTAAAACAGTTTTATGTATGAACTTCAACAAAAGAAATTAATTTGTCCTTTGTTATATTTTAAACGTATCTGTAAAAGTTATCTCCACTTATAAAAAAGCTTTGTCTAGAATTCAATACGTATGTTCATCTGCTGTTTACTCATCAAGTACTCCTGCTTTTAATCAATCAAAACCCAATCAACCAGCACTGCTACCAGCGTTGCCTTTTCAGAATCAAGTGCTTTATTCCCAATTTTGGTCCCTTCATTCATGTTCCGAACATTTTAATTTGGCCCCACTGGGGACTTGTTTCACTGTGACAGGATAAACGACATTCTGTTAACGCTTGTTATTAATGATCAATCTATCCAATTTTTTACTTACCAAAGATCGGCATTTAACAATTTTTTTACCTTGTCAAATTTGCACCTTTACCAGGCAAAAATTGGATCGATTGATTATTAATAATTGGCGTAAAATCTCTCGTTAAGTAAATAAATGGTATGTTACTCAGTGCGTCTGCAAAAGTTACATAAGAAAATTATATTTTTCCTATTCAAACCAGATAGTAAATTGTTGTGCCATTAATATTGATATCAAGATCTACTGCTATTCCATCAGTAATCCATTGCAGATAATCTATCGCTTCTACTTTTGGTTACATTAGTTTTTCATTGTTTCATTAGTTTTTTATTGCTGTCTTCTCTTTCAATTCGTCTATTTGGTCGCTGGCGATCTAACCGGTCTCTTAATCGCCTGCGGCGTAGCCACCCCCTCACTGCGCGGAAGGGTCGCACCCCATTGTCAAGGTCTGCGCCAGCTGTGATCCCCCAATCTACCTGGATCAATAATGCTGTGAGTTTTCCTGTGAATATGTTGTTTCGGAACAGCAATGTGCTCATAAAAGAATATTTTGGTTTTGATAAAAATTGGTATTTACGCGGAAGTATGGATTAATATCGATTCAATTAGAGATTGATCGTTGTCTTGTAGACACTAACACGTCTCTTTAGAGACGAATCTATTCGAACGTGTAGTTTCGGACCTAATAGAAATTCATCGTTCCTCATTAGCTCGATTTTTTTGACTGCATACATACAATCCTTTGGGAGCGTATTACTATTAATTTATATCTCCTGAAAAGTATTTAACAATAAAAAATCTTTGTCCATTTATGTTCGATTGAGTCATTTGATAATGCTTTTTATGTATTGAAGTAATGGATGTCTATCAGAATTATATTGGAATTTTCGTATTATATCTAAGAGTAAAAATATTATGTCATGGAAACATGCCCTATGCACAATTTTTGACAATATACTCAAAAATATGCTAAGAGTAGGTATAGCATAGAAGACACATAAGAACTGTTGAAGTTTACAGACGTAGGGAAACATACCAAAGTATAGTTCAGTCTAGACACTAACCGACACTGAACTTATTGTGGGAAGTCTGGAGATTTATTTGTAATAGGTAGTCATGTTAGGAAAAATAGACTATGTTCTATGTGTTTAGGAAATTAGTCTTCACTTGCTAACGGCGAGCGTAAACATCGTGACAAAATTTACATACCAGAGAATTCTGAAAAAATAAAATCCGCAATATTGTGTGAAGGCTAGCAATTAAAAGCAGCAGCAGCAAAAGAGTCCACATCATATCTTGCAGTCACAGGCATAAACAGCCATAATGAGACAATCTTACTTGAAGTCTATCAAAAATGTTCTGCTGATCCTAATAGTTGAAATTAACATCTCTGCCGTTCAAAAACAAACCAGCAGCTTTGTAACTCTATTGTAAGGGAGAAATAGGTGTAGTGATGGTACTACCGCAATCGTACCAGTAATGGTAACAAAATGTAACAAAAGCCATAAAGTAAACAATAAAGCCATTATACACATTAGTTAGTTTAATTTGAAACAAACACGAAGAAGCGTCGGTACTGTGAACATGATATCGGAATGGAGTCGTGTTGTCGTGCAAATATTTAACATTTTTCTCGCAAAACAATAGTCGGTCGAGCACGCCAGTGGTACTCAACTCTGTCGTTGTAGGGCATGACTATATTGTTGCTCATGGTCTACTCAATGCAAATATTCTTCGCAATTGTTATAGTCTTTTTCATATTTAGTGACTTTTGACAATGTTGTTAATACATTACTATCCCACTGCCGTGCACGGGTCTCTTTTCAGAGTAAGAAGAATTTAGACCATTGTCCATTGCACTGTCCATGTACAAATTTGGTAGGGTTCACACATCTTTTAGAACTTTTGTAAAAGAGTCAATTCTGTTTGTTTCCTTACATAATCTTATGCATCATTATTGCATTGCTTATCGAATAGTAAATTATAAATATTAGCCACGAATCCAACTTTTAGTATAGTAGGATTCTTTCGAATCACTCAATTCTAAAGTCGTAGCATTTTAAGGACGAGCATTTGTAACGACCATTTTTTACGGCAAAAGGACGTACTCCGGAAACGCACGGATGGTGGCGTTAAATCGAATAGAAAGAGGTCTTGTGTAGGGGCGTCGTATACTGCCCTATTTGCTGCCCCTTGACACTGCTCCCCAGTACTGGGCCGTATACAACAGTTCGAAAACGTTTTGTCGATACTCCGTGCGTCATAAACAATTAAATACATTCTGTCTTTGGTATGTGCAATCTATAGTATCGATTATTTTTTTATGTTACAAGGATTAATTTAACTAAAAACGGCACGTCTAGTCTAGTATCGATAATTGTTTTTACTTTTATTATCATATCAAAATTGAATTGATTATTTCTTATTGCAATTTTATTTAAAAACGTTATTAGCGAATATTAACAAGTGCATACCTATAACTTTCGATTTTATTAATATGTACACATGTCAGTCTTTTATCGAATAACTTCTTTCGTTGGTTACGGATATAATGACACGCTACATTTATAGTTTATAACTTATCAGCAGAAGGCGTTTGGTACGTCAGGTTGAGAACCACTGACATTGCAACTAGTTCTCACGCCACTGACACTGAATAGTATTGTCATGGAACCGTGGCGTGGAAAGAAATTGAATTCACTACAAACCGAGTCTGCTCTAAATGTTTTGTAGGAACCAGGTTGAGTACTCGGGACAAAGCCGGCGGTTTGAGAACCAGGGTCTGTGAGGTGTTTATGTTAGGATGGGATAGTCAAGACAAGCTCTTTTTACTAAAACTGGCGTGTCGAATGTCGACTAAACTAAACTATGATAAAATTTAGTTATAACACAATTTAGTGTTAATGAATCAAACATAGCAAAATTCACATTAACATAAACGTAAAAGATTTAAAATACAAAACTAAAGTATTAATAGAATAAGATTCTGTTTCGGTAGTTGTATACAAAAATATTGTAGCTGACAATTTGTAAGTGCCACCGCAGTTCGTATACAAAATAAATATATTTCATTCTAAGATATTAATTCATGCTTTTTGCATATACTAAGGCTTGATAAATTGCACAGAAATAGCTTGTCAATTTATGTATTTTTTGTAACGACAAAAACAAGTTTAAAAAAGGAATAATAAATTCAATTTACACTAAATGTTACTAATACTATTATCAAATTAATTTTAGCGTTGACTTATAACAACTTTCCAATTAAATTAATTACTTGCGTTTACCGCTATTTATATTTTAATAGCTTTAAAATTATTTATTTTATTTTCTACTAAACATGCTAGACATATGTATGTATCCTAAGTTAATCAATAACACAGTTATCTTATTAAATTAAAAAGACGATTGAAATCATTTTAATTGGTTTGAAATTTTCTAGCCTTTCTAAAACATTAGTAGAATAATTATAATCCCTTCTTTTCGCAGCCTTTCAATATTATTGTCATTTTCTTCAT
>DWIJ01000289.1:0-12307 GCA_018248315.1 Chioides albofasciatus
GCGGACCGCGGTGGGCCCCTGTCGATCTTGGGCCCCTAGGCAGTTGCCTCATCTGCCTTAAGGTTAATCCGGCTCTGTTCGTACCCTACCTAAACTAAACAATACCTTTTCCTCTCTCATATACTTATGTCTTACATAGATATCTTACGTAGCTAATTATATTAGTGTACCTAAAACTAAAATAAAAACAAGATACCGTGGTACATCCCTACTAAAACAAACGCTTGTTAATACCCACTACACTACCATTCGTTTTTGTCAAAAAAGGTGATTTACTTCTCCTAATTGATTTGGAACGTTACGGGAAATGGTGTCGGTCGAAATAACAATATTAATGGCGGTTCGATAGTCACACTTGAATAGTATTCAATTATTAAATAGAACCCGCGTTGTGTGCTCGTCGTAATGGACTGATAATTGTCCGCCCAAACAGAAGTAACTGTGTTAATCATACGAAACTCGCGCTTACCCCCTATACTAGCTCCATCATGCGACTTGCCTGGCAAAATAATTAAGTGTTTAATTTTGAAGATGCAAAACACTTCTTTGGTTATAAAAATATCTTCTGTAGATTCTATATCTGCCGCCTATGAACATCCGTAACCAACTCTACATAGATTAATATAGACCTATATGATCAACCTACCTGAGGCCAATAACATGTAGGTACTCCTGTAATAAAATGAAATACTTTGAAAAAGTAAACTACTTTATCACTCCTTGGAAAGCGACTGCTGTGTTTACATTATACATTATACCATAAAATATGAATAGATATGAGAGAGGTTCTAATCGCTTCCGACACTAAAGAGCTCTACCATCTCTTCATATTGAATTAGTCGTAAATAGTTTGTTACGACATAAAAACATACTGACCAACATTTTAATAATAAACTAACAACAAATGAGGAAGGCACACTACCCATTATTGAATTATTAACGCTACAATCGACCTAATTTTGATTTCAATTTGACATTTGGATTACATTCCACGTAGCCGGCGGCACGCAGACATTTTGTGACATCTGTCGTCAAATGTGTTACGAACTATAAAATTCAATTTCCCCAATCGGCCAGCTCGGCACATTTATTATTCATAGATCGGCACGTAGACGCCCGGCCACTAACAGATGTGATCTTTTACGTGAAGGAATATAAAAAGATGATATTGAAGTCGGAGATTTGTAATAGCATATATTTTGCATGTTGTCGTCGTCAACCCATTACTGTTTCACTGTTGGGCACTGGTCTTCTTTCTTAATAAGAAGGATTAGTCTATAGTCCATCGCACTGGTCAAAGTGCGCATTAATAGACTTCACAAAACTTAGAGTCGTTTTTTTTTTTAATCTGAAAGATCTGCTTTTCCTCACGATATTTTCGTTCACCCTTAAAGCAAATGATAACTACGTAATTTCTAATACATAACTTTGAAAAGTCGGAGTAGCGTATCGGGGATTCGAACCTGTGACCCTCAATCGAGACGCCAAGTTTCAACCACTATGAGTGCGTTGTATTATTATCAAATTTCGCATGTAAGTCATAACAAAATATTGTACCTACACATAGATGAAGACTTATTTTTCACAGACAAGAATCGCGTGACGAGTAGCTGAAGTGTGGACGATATATCTATGCAGCGTAATATTTATATTCGTAACGTCTTCATTCCATTTTACTCTTTCAGGTAGAGCATATTAAGCATTCAGTTGCCTGCGAGCAATAAATTCAATGAAAGACTATCGCCGTGTGCAATCCGGACTACCAATAAAATATTCGGTCAGGTACGATTTTGATGAGCCATCAATAATTTCGCACATTTCGAATCGTACGTTCGTGATTGGCAGGTAATTCGAGCCGGGGTCACGCTACTGATCGGTTTTAATAATAAAACGCCGCCGATATCCATTTCAGTAATGGCTATATCGTCGCAGCTGATCGGTAGTGATTTAAATGTATGATCGGAATCGGTCGGTTACTTCACCGAGCCAATAAATCAATCCATGTCGTCGGTAATGCACAATCCATTTGCTCGCATGTAGCCTAATTGCTGTTAGCGCCGCCCAATGGCCACATTAGTTTGAAGCGCTCCCCACGCGCCCGCCCAGCCGACCCCTTCTGAAACAAGCTCGAGCCGTTTCTGTTAGCGCTCTGGATTGTAATAGCTGATTTTCTAGCTCACGAAGCTGGTCGAGGCAAACGAGCACGCTTACGACACTTAAAGGCGGAGAAAATGGCTTAAGTGCTTTCTCTATTATGCTTAAGGTCGCTTGTGAAAAGGATAATTTTCAACTCTCCAGCGCCCCCGCCCCGGCCGGATGTTGGAGCAATGTGGATACGACGGACGAATTTAAGTTAACATTTTGACATTAAACTTTACATTTGTACTTAGTTTGTTCATTAACTTTATTTTCGAAACCTGTTTTTAAATGGGTATTTGCTACTTGATGTCATCTTTAATAAAGGTCAACGTAGTGCTCTTGTGGTAGATGAGGCGCTGGGAATAGTAGGTCAGTTATAATAAATTACAAATTCTTACACAGAAAATCTCTTGTATGTATGTTATGCAGATGTTAAAATAACGGATAAAGAAAAAAATTTAAAAAGTTGGTCAAAATGCTGATTAAATTTGTACTTACAACATGACCTACGGTTGACTAGTTAGTTAAGTCCATACTTAAAATCAAAGCACAAAGTACTTACACAAGAATATTTTTGACATTGTAAAGAAAAAATCTAATATTTACGCCAGTCCTCAATCCCCGGCTTAAAAGGACATTCACGCGTTGCCAACGTCAAGTGAGATAATATATTTTTAAGTTGGGTAACCTATTGTCGCGGGAGGGTCGCGAATAAAGCTTTCCAACAAACAATAGTTCCGGCCCTTTGTCGCCGCAGTAAAGCAAACATTAGTAGTTGGGGCTTTGTGCCTGCGGATCGGCTTAAGAGGTTACGGCCAGATAACTTCCACTTGCCCTCGTTACCTTTTGTTTGTTTGATATATTTTTGTCTTTGTAAGACTCCCTGGCCATAGGTAAATTTATTCGAATGGCCTTTAAGTGTTTCCTGTAGTGAAAGCGTAGCACACTTTGTTATTTCAAAAAATTAAACTGCAAGACAATTATTTTAAATTTGCATATTCAACGTATGTTTAACGTATGTAGTATATAAATAGGAAATTATAGTGTCGTTAAATTATAAAGTCTTGTATAAAATAAAATTAAAGAGATCCTTACGTATCAGCTTCGTAGTACAAAGTTTTACTGCCTACTACAAACTGCCTAATTGACACTGAGAAGTCGTTTCCAAGTCTGCTAAGTTTCTGTAAAACAATGCTTGCAAGTGAAAACTTCAACAAACAATACTGTACGGCATGCTATCATACTTAGGTTAGAGTGAAAACCGTAAAACTTGATTCAAAACGGGGAAGTCACGATCATATCATAAATTACTGTTTCAACATTAACACCTACTTTCCATAATAGCCGATAAACCAAATTTAGTTTTCATGTTACGCACCCTCCGCAGCTACTTATATAATAAGCAATGATCAATGGAGAATAATCCTATTGTGTCGCGCGCACACAAAAAAAACATGTCTGAATTATTCCGCTACGCTCGCGCTAATATTATCTCCATTACATTAGTCGAACGCATTGTTGTATCTAGTTATGTACGCTGTACGAAACACATAAAGGATTACGCGTCAAACGATGACAGTTGTCGAAGAGACAAAGAAACCGTGTGCATTCCGGACTACGTATAATGGTTTGTGTTTATTTAATTTAAGTCACAGGCAACAATAATGGCGTGTTTTCGCTAGCGGCGCTCCGACTTGAGCCCGAGCGCCGTGGGGCAATAAAATTAATGAAGCGTGGAGATGGGACCATTTTACTTGTATTATTCGTCTCCTGCGGGCTGAGACTGAAGCGAATGTCCATTAGTTCTGTTTTAACATGTTAGCGAGGTTGAAACGTTGTAAATGCGATTTACTTTACAGAGAGGGTGGAAAAGTAGCCGGAGAGATTCGATCACGATCGATAGTCGATGCGACTCAATAAGATTAAAAGGAAAGTTTATATAGAAAGCTGTTGGCGCACGCCAACATCGGATCGTTTTATTTTTGGGAAGATAATAAATGTGCAAGATCCGAGGATTGTAAAAACAAATAACTCGTGTAAAATTTCACCTAAGCTTGCAACTTCTTCGGCGTTGTGTAAAAGCACTAATTGATCTAATCGCGAAAAAATGCGTTTAACAATAATAAAATGGCTTGATCAGTACATTTATTTGTCGTAATGAAGACATGTGGTTGTAAGTAGTAACGTATCCGCGAACAATGGGCGCATTACGCCGCATTATGGTAACTGATCAAACGGCGGCCGAAGAGCGTCAGGTTCGCGATAACATCTTAATCCGCGAATTTCACTCGCCCCTATCACCGCTACCGTTATTAGCAAAGAGCTTCTATTTCACGCTAGCAGATTAAATTTTTGATATTATCGAAAAATATATACAAATGGATTGAATTTAACTCTACGTCATCTGTTCCACTGCTGGTCACCGGTCTCTGCCGACCCCGCTGGCCAAGTGCGAATTGGTAAATTTCAAACTCCCTGAGAACATTATTAATTGCTTGCAAATTTATACAAGATATTTTCCTTCGTCGTTTAAATAAGTGAAGATTAATCTCTAATAGGCACATAACATGTAATCTTGAGAATCTTGAATGTATTTGGGACTTCTTTGATTGAGAGGCTGAACCACTAGGCTGTCACTGATTAGATATTCTGACTATATTCTTAATCTACAAATATTCCTTTTCAAAAACCTAAAAACTAAAAATAAGCCTAGACACGAGCAGAGCTGCGCGGCAAAGCTCGTATAGCATAAGATCTTTGAATGTAAAGTCCTTATAAAGGCAAGTTAGCTTATCGAAAGCTTCCTGGCAATGGGCAGCGTATCGCGGGCGCTAAACCGTCGCACGCTCATTACGCGAACATTTGCTACCACTATTAGCATATCAAATGCCTTATCTGATGCAACGGCTGCGCGCGCTCCACTCTGCAAACATTATTGTGAGTAGGGCTACCAGGTTTAACGAAATATACGAGATAAATGTATCAGAAAATTAAAAAAGAAGAACACTAGGCTCTTAATAATGACCTTGCTACTGATTTAAGAGAAATTAAATGAGCATGCCATTCAGGTGATAGGAAGTAGCCACTAACGACCATGTATTATAAAATCCTGATACGAATTCCTGAAATCGGCCACAGTTACGTTGCTAACTGCGGAATGATAACTAAGTTGGAATACTACCACTAAAATTAGAACTACATATTAATGCTTAAATCTAATTATTTTGGCTTGCCTATTACTTGTTTGTTACTACTACTTACTTGTTTGTTACTTATTATTGTTTTGGCAATTTGTGTTAATTAATTAATGGTTAATCGTAATTATGTAATTATGTAATACATGTGTACCTACCTATACTTTTGCGTCAGATGTTCTAGTACCTAGGTGCATTATCTACAATTAATCTCGACTGGGTATCTTGGTCATTTTAACTCAATTTCTATACCATAAATCACAAAATATTAAAATAATTTCCAATGGATTGAGAAATTAAACTGATGGTCACCCTGGTCATAAGTAATGCCGGCTCACGAGACAATAACGCGATTAGTGAAAATAAAAAGGCACCGAACAAGGGATTAGGCGATTACCGATGCTTATCACAGCCATAAGTGTGATTGTTGTCGGCGTGAAACACTGCACGAGTGAGTGCACAGTGGTCTGCAATGCGGGGTGCGATCGGATAGATGGACAGATAGCAGATAACAGAGCCTCAGTGGTTGTTAGGTTACTATGTTGAACTCTAACTTTATTTCACTAATATATTTATAACCATGACGCCTATACATCATCAACAACCCATTACTGTCCTACTGCTGGGCACGTGTCTCCTCTCAGAATGAGAAGAGTTAGGCCATAGTCCCCCGCTCTATCCAAATGCGTATTGGTAGTCTTACGCCTATTACTTATATGTAAATACCTTCTTTGTCTTTTAACTCTCAGGCAAGTCTTTTACACTAAGTTTTCCTCTACGTGAAAGCAATGAAGAAGCATATCACCTGGTGCCTTATATTCGAACCATAGTATCGAGCATAATAAACTACAATTAATACCACTGGTCTGTTCCCACTTCCTTCTGTGTTGGGCTTTTTGCATTCACCAGTATCATCAGTCCATCTGCTGGCATGATGACCAACGGCGCACTGGTTCTTCTTATAGTCCCTTCAAGAACGACTGACTCCCACTTATTTTTAATGTTTGATTTACTTGGCTACCGGGACTCAATAAGTAGAATTTTAGTTTTTGATTTAAAACACTTTCAACATAGGTATAATTCTTACTTTAAAGTTTTGTAATGACTTGCCTTGTAAGCTTCGTAATTTCCACACATAAGTCTTGACCAGGATATTCCCTGAAAATATAGAAAATACTACATGCGAATGATAAAGTTTTATGAGGCTGTTACGTCGCTACAATAGGCGGAGAACGCGCCAGAGGCTCCGAGGTTTAGTGCATCCGATTTCCATATAAAAACTTCTATTTCCCCAACTAAATGGCACGTGAGAGAACATAAAACTGCGGGGAAACTACACAAAGCTCCAATACTACGCTGTTTATTCGTTTTGTTGTTTCACCCCTTTGTAGGAAAAATAACTAAAGGATTGGCCGTTTAAGTGTAAATTGCTTGGTCGTCGTTATTTAACTTTCTCACTTGATTTTAGGTAACAAATTTTAGGGCTAAGCTAAATCAAGTCAAGCAACAAAGTCCAAATAAATAACTTATTCTTGGATACGTTTAAGGCCCCGGGATCCGGGACGCCATACATCGCGAACACATCAAACTAATTCGATCCTAGCGACTTGTGCCATCTCCTGAGGAAGTGATTTGTCAGCACCGCCCCCTCTCGATTGAATAATTCAAATAATCGAGGTATTTATATGTAAATAGCGGGCTACATCTCCATACGAAAGGGCCGATCGGTACATAAATTTGGCAAGACGATGCGAAAACTGCGACGCACCACCGATCTGATTTATTCGGTAAGTTTTGAAAAAAGTGGGCCCGCGTCAGGAAATGTTTGTCTAATCGCGTTTATTGGCCCGACCCGCCTTTTGCGCCCGCCGGCACACATCGGGGTGGACCTGGAACATGCTTCCATATCTCCACACTATATTGCCATCAAAATAACTTTATCCAAATATCTTTTTATAATATACTGTTATATTCAGTTTTTAATCTTATGTTTAAAAACAGTTTTATTTGAGAAAAGCTCATTGTGTGATTGATCACTTTTAAGAGTCACATAGATATCTACCTATAGCCATCACCGCGAAACTGTGTTCTGATCTTAACAGTAGCCTATTAATAGTGGATTTACCAGTACCAATCTGTCACAGAATTCACTGAGAGGACCACTCACGTATCTAGTATTTATAAGCGATCTCAAGTAGGTAGAGTTCACATATGTAGTTACATATCACATCGATAAATTAAGATAATGCTTCAGCATACCTACTACATACTTCTTCTATGTAACCTAAAACTTATTTTCAATCATGTCAACAGCTTCCTACTGAAACCCTCAAACGTTCTTATAATAATTAAACAGTTTGCCCTTCACATAATTTAGGAGTCTACCCCGGTATTTGTTCACTTTTCTTTGTGTGTCGCACATATAATAAAAAAATGTAGAGCTACTGTTATAATATCGAAGTGGCAACCGAGCATACAGTCCACCTGATAGTAACTGATCACTGCCGTCCATGGACACCTGTCACCGCCTCCATATCGTAGACTGAACTCACCTGAAGCCGAACCCCTTGCGTTCCCGTTGCCACTTCTGAAGGCTAAGATAGTCGCCTCAACTGTAGGTTAGACTCAATCCACGCCCATCCAACGAAACGCTTCACGCTATAAATGCCATGAGTGCAGAAAACATTAATTTATTTAATATTAATTACAAAACGAATGGGCACCTCTAGGTTCTCATAAGCTCGTACGAGGTGTTTCAAAATGGTTTTGGCGTAACGAATATCATATGTTCGTGGCACTCTATTACTCATTGTTAGTCGAGTGGGGTGAACTCATCAATCATACCGGCGGGGGGGACTAGGGAAAGTGTTAATAATCGCTACCACCGCGTTGTTTATCATTATTTAGAGCACAATAGCGCTCTAGAATAGATACTTAATTATAAGAGACTATTCTAGTTATTTGGAAGGTATAAGAAAATTATTATATGAGAACTATAAATTATACGTACATGTTATGATTAATAATTAATTATGTTAAATGTATGTTACGGAATCGTGTGTTAAATATAAAATGATGTATAGGAATAAAACACTTTGTATCATTTATAATTAAAAAAATGTTAAAATACTTAAAATGAGTCGCACTAAAAATGTACTGGTACATATTTTATTTCTAATGTTTTTGTATGGTTTTTGTTTGAATTCCTAATATGTTACATTTTATACCTACTTTTACTTTAGGCCCAATTTGTTAATCCAATAAATGCCAATAATGATCATATTATTTTGAAACACACTTTACGTTCTATGAAACATTTTTCCTGGTAAAACCCTTTCTGCGCAATTCAAGCCGGGCCGCGGAAAATTGGTAAGTAACATAAAATTGTGAAGCATAGAGAAATAGTAAGTGAGCAACAAAACGCACTTTATCAGGTGGCAGCCGCTTTATCCCGCTAATGACCAACCCCTCCAGAGTAATAAAAGTCGATACCAGCCTCCCCGCGTGAACTGTGCTCCGATACCTCTTGATACTTGTTTCATACTTTATAATGTTAACCTTATAATACATACCTAAATACTTCTATTTTTCTTTTTATGACATATAAAAACCTACTTCTTTACTAACATGGGTATTTATAAAGACTAAAAATAAATGGCATTTTTAAATGTTACTTTACTCTGATTCAATTAAAAAAATAGGTATATGCCTTCTTTGATGTAACAAACAAAGTAACGTGCATTTTAGTTTTTGCTACTCTATGCAATATACTTACCTAACTGATTTTATTTTTAATATTGAACTGGCAAACGAGCATGCATTTCATCTGATGGTAAGTAAGGGATACTGCCGCCTTCTACCTGAGGTTAGCCACAGGCGTGTTGCAAACTCTGCAGATTAAGTTTGAATACCTCGGATAAGTATGTCTCCTAATCTGTTATTAGTAGGCAGACATAGGTGTGGCGGTGGGGCCTCCGGGGTCGAACCACAAAGGATTTTACTTCTACTTCTAGGTTTTATTCTATGATGGAATAGTATAGAATCATGACATATCAGCCGCGCTACGTGCTCACTGAAGCGCGGCTGAGAATTAGCGGCGGCGGGAAAGAAAAATGATTGTGACAGTCCGGCGAACACCGCTAATGGAGTCTGCGTCTGCGAAATGTTCCACTTACTGAGCGTTCTGGATGCGCGGTACAGGCTAAATTACAGTAAACCAAAAACTACCTGCCGAATTAGTAATTATATAAAAACCCAATACATATTTGGTGTATGTTTTATTTTCCCTGGTTCGAATTCCGACTGGGCAGAGTTTTTCGTTAAGCAGTGATAGCAGTGGTTAAGAAACGCGGCCTCTCATTCGAGAAGTCCGAGGTTCGAATCCCAGGAACGTACCTCTGACTTTTCTAAGCTATGTGCGTATTACAATTTAATTATCACTTGCTTTAACGGTGAAAGTAACAAAATCAAAACCGTTTATTCAAAGTTGATTGAAAGTAAAACTCCTTTTGAGTGTCAACAGTTGTCTACGCAACTTTCCTTCAAGTTAATTAAACTTTACAGTTTTTACTTATAAAATGGTAACTAATCCTGTTAAAAATATAGTATAGGTAATACTACTCAACCAATTTCCCAATTGTTACAACAATAACAGAATACACGTTTACATTTAAAATCCATTTGATAATTTCAAAGCCATAATAGACATGTTATTTGAATCAATTTCAATGATAATTCGTCTACTTAATCAAGATTTGAATATAACCAATGTGGGGTGGTTATCAGACGTATTATCTACTCAAATTCAAATCACCAATGCATACGGAGGGCAGGAATACGAAACAAGTTTGAAAGCTCAAAGCAATAACGAGACTCCACCCCAGCGATACAATGCGACGTTCCCCTCACAAATTAAGTGTAAAACAAACCTAATGAAATTTAAATATCTCTTGGAGGACGCAATAACTGCACAAATAAAATCATGTCGCGGGGGAGAGTAATCGTTTCTATTGTGTACACATTGTACGGAATTATGGCACTGTTGAGTTTTACAACCTTATCGCAGTAACGTGCACACATCTTCCTTTTATTTTCCGGGTCCATGTTGGTCGTAGATACATACACTGAATGTGACAAAGTTGCTCGTAGGGTAGATCAAAATAAGAAGGGGCGGGAATGCTCTCCAGACAGTAATAGGCTCTTGGGGTGATAAGCATACCTCTTATTGTTAGCTTGTTATCCAATAATTTAAGGTAATATGCTTAGCAGCGAGTGCGGTACCAAGAAAATTTGTTTAGGGAAGATTGCTTTGTTAGGGTAAGTGCTCCTGAATGTATGTTATTTCATTACATCTGTTCTAGGCATATATCTACGTAAGTTCCAGACAAAAAAGGTTAAATCTATTTTGAATTATAATTTAATGACTACTTAATACCTACCTGTTTTCTTTCAATTTAATACCAAAATAAAAATGCAAGTTTGTTCAATGTACGGGGCATCCCTTTGCCGTTCTTCCTTATTATGTTGATTCGGCTAAATGTCTTCACAATATGGTAAATATGCTTGGATAGGTGCCTCAAAAACATTGTTAAATCTACAATGTAGTGATTACGATCAATTTTTCTATGGTTTTTAATTATCGTCCTGTTCATTGGTTCTGTGACTACTATTTCCACTAAAAGACGACTAGAGCAAAAATGCACAGATTTTCGATTACATTCAATTGTTATTGTTCCAAGTTGTCAACAGACGGAGTAATGTTACGGGCTGTTTCAGATACAATATCTAATGTTTTGTCGGAACTTATATTAAAAAAATACTTGAATTTTCATCGTACATGCCCATTGTTTTTATACTATTAAACTAACTACAACAAAAACAAAGAAACAAGGCCACATTTGGAAAATATAGGAACATTTCCATTTTAATGGAATATGGATGCTACAATACTATTTAAAGTGGCATGTATTTTGTAACGAAAATTTCACATCCTACAATTATTTCTGAACTATTTACTGAACTAACCTCACGTAGTTTCAACTTTGCGTTATTACATAAATACATACAGGCGCGGTCGCAGCCTGAAAATTTGTGGGAGGGCACGCGACATATCATGGTGACGGTGGTGGTACTGTAATACATATTGTTTTAGAGATACAATTGATATGTATAGTGAACCCAAAATAACGGTGCCTGTGTTATTATAATTACTTACCCAATCTTACTTTGTAGTATATAATACTGAAACATACCGAATTGCAAGAATATAATAGGTATTCTAGCAGATTGAGTCAAATATTCAAATGAACATCTTAAAAACACGTTGGCACCCCTCAAAGGGAAGGATACTAATTTTCTTTCAAGTCTAAAAGAAGCTTCCTTTCAAGAAGTGGAAAAAAGTTACAATCGAAAAGGAAATTTGCGTTTTAAATCCTCTAATGAAGCTGAGAAGTTTGTAATGGAGGGGGCGAAAGGCTGCGAGCAAATTGAGGAAAAAAGTTGAGGCGACTGTAACTACCTTCTGGCAACGAACGATATTGGATTGCGAAGCATTTTGCAACGAATCTTTTGCATTGCAGCTGAATAAAACTTCTTTCGTCCTGTTTTTAAGAGATGGAACTTTTTCAAATAGCTAATTCTTAAGTTAAATAAAAATAGGTATTTACATTTATTCGTATCTTTTAATATTCCATCTCTTTGTGCTTAGATTTAGTGACGACATTATTTGAAATATTAATTAGCAATGAAAATGTTTATAATTGAATTGTTTATGAATCTCAGGCATAACTCTTTTATATATTTTGATGTACTAGTACTATTGCACAAAACATTCTTACAAATTCGGTTTATTACTACTTCAACTATATTTTCAATTGTCATAAGCATTAAATAAAAATCTATAGTCACCTGGATCCTAAGAATTCTACTTTTATTTTTTCATCTTGCTAATCTATTGTCGTATGTACAACATAGTT
>DWIJ01000290.1:0-12298 GCA_018248315.1 Chioides albofasciatus
GATTGAGTGACCTTTAATAAGGTAGTAATTTGTTTGGATCTTCCTGCCATCTACTGGCGAGTAGTAAATACTATTTTATTCACCAAGCTCGGTCTTCCAGATATTAATTTCTATTTTATATCTAGCAGCAGTGTTCAGATTAACTTTATGCGAGATGTTCTATCTCAGTTCTTAGAAGTCATGATGCTTTCCGTGATAGGATTCAGGTAGAACTGTTGATCTATATAAGGAGTTGTTTACAGATGTCCATGGGTGACAATGACTACTTAACGTCAGGTAGGCTGCAAAAATGTATGTTTATTTCGTTATTAGTTACAATGGGTTTAAGTCATAACTGCTTGTTTATCTGTTCTGTGTCTGTATTGATATATTGTTGTTGATTATTCATCGGGTTTACTACATTACTACTAGGTTATCAATGTGTCACTTGGTATTAATGTAAGAGTAATTACATTTAATAACAACGGGTACATCTGTCAGATAGTACAAATTACATAAAATTACTCAACTATACAGATGCTAGTAGCACAAAGCAAGGACAACAATAAAATACGGCCTATGTTCATCAGGGGTAATGTAGGATGGTAGAATCTAATGGTAAAAGACAAACAAACAGACAAACAAAAAATTGCACCTTTCCTTTTTGCGATAGGTGTGATTTAATGTCTTAAACACCTAGTTAATTTATATGCTTACAAATAAAAAACAAGTCGTGACAAAAATATCTTCTATACAGTAAAGCCCTTTGGTTCGGTTAGAAATATGTTACTTCTTTGATCGAAGAGTTCGACCTTAGAAAATGTCACGCAATCAATCGCCTTGCCTCTCATATAAGAATAAAATCGCGATCGCAAACTTGCGTAATATAAGGAAATGAGGAAAATTGCACTGTTAATAAATCAAGCGGGTTTATGACGTCACAAATTGGTAATGCCTTCTAATTTAACAGTTTAGTTACACAATGATAGTTGATTGTAGTTTTTATATCCTAATATTACATTTAATGATAACGTTGTTAATGTTACGTGTTAGTGTTAAATTGAAATTAAAGTTATATTTCATTTTCGTTAAAAAACAATTATTAACTTCGTCGTTATGATAAAAATCTAACGAACACAGTTATAAAACATGTGCTCTTGTTTACAATTACAATGTGTAGGTTTTAGCAGTAAATGGTAATATAAATTTGCGGTATAGACATCTCAGTCATGACAGACATCACTCTATGGCTTAGTAATAGTAAATAGTCATGTGCAACCGCGATGCTCCCACGGCTAGAGAATGACGCATATATAACTGTTCGCCAGTTGCCAAGCTCACGACCTGCCCAGTTAAATATACAGGTTGACCGCTCCGGTTCCGTTACCCAGGATAGCAGCTATTTGATCTTTTTTGGTAACACGATATCAGCTTTAATTAAAAATCTACAGAAGATATGATGCTTAAGGTGGTACTGTCATTATTAACTTAGCATTGAAACAACAATAGATGGATTATTATGCATACATTTTCAAGCGGTAACAGTAAGTTATATATTTTGAGTTCTCAACAATGAGCACCTGTTTTTCATTGCCAAAACTACCCGTTCCACAAATTGCTTGTCTTTCATCCCTTCTACGCGTCATGTTTTTGCTCTTTTTGTGGAACGAATGGATATAAAAACGATAAGAGGAAGACCGCGGGCGAAACAATAGTCATTCATCCGAAATCTTTCTGAAGAAACAATGAATGAGCGAGAGTGAACATTAAAGGAACCGTTAAGTCACTGTTTTCGTCAGTATTTGCCATAATTACTGTTGTATTGTTTACATTTTTTCCACGAATCATCACGGCCGCAAGTCCTAGTTTCATTGTCTCACTAACGGCTTTTGTAACCGGTAATAAATGTAAATTAAGTAATCGTCATTGCGTGCGGTATTCTTTGATTGCTCATAAGTAATATACGGAGTAATAAAGTGTTGCAAAAAAATGGATAAGTGCTGTCTTTTGTTATCAAAAGTATACATATTTTGGAAGATTACTTTGGTTAAGATTTTGCTAGACAAACGGCCAATAACACAACTCATAATGTAGGATTTTTCACTCTTAGGTACGTATGAGGTCTTAAGATAAAGATGTAATGTAGGTCAATGAAGTACAGATACTCGGCGCTCCCGTTAGTGTCATACAAACACAACTAAGTTCTTTGAAGTTGCCGCAAACGAGTAGAATATGATACAATTGCTTGCAGTAAAGTACATAGGTAGGTGCGCGAGACTATTCATGAGTTTCTTGCCACACGTTGGTGCCGTGGAATCTAGTGTACCTTACCGTTAGTGGTTATTAGGCACAAAACTACAGCGGAATATTTAAAAATATTCCATATACTTTCCTCTGATTATAGTTATTATTTGGGGAAGATTTTGTTAAAAACTGACTTTAATAAACCAACCCATTTACACTTACACATCTGCTGGGCATGGGTCTTTACCATTTGGGCCATATAAATGAGAAAAATTTAGTACAATACAAGAACAATTATGTTCGAATGTTGTTTTATATTTTTATTCCATAGTATATTTATTTAAAATATTACAAGAACCGTGACGCTAATCAAAAGCTTCGTCAGCCTGACGTACTTAAATAGATCTCCATTACTCCTTTGAACCAATAAACGACAGCGAGGAGGACTGCCGTAAAGTATCAAAGTAGCGGCATACGAAGATTTGTAGCACCTCAAAAAAAACAATTTCGATGCAGCTGTACCTGCATCGTTACACAACCGCTTTGCAGTGTGAGGGCGATGCCAAAAATGTAAAACGAAAGTGGAGGAATACGAGAGATTAGGCCGTCGATGCTTAAACTAAGTTAGAACCCAATCATGTTCATTGCCACGTTACTCGACCTTGCAACACCTGGGTAATAGAATTTTGATCCAATTTAGTGTTAGCTTAGCAGCTAATACACTAATAGCATGAAATTATGAGAAAGACACATTAGGCTAGGTACATATACGTTGAAAACTGAGAGCGATATTTAAGGCGATGTTTAGTCAAATAAGTTAATTAAGGATCAAATAACGCTCGGATAAATATGGAGTCCTGAAATAGATCGTGAAAATTTGTATTTTATTTTTTGCGATGAAAATGTTGTGATAAGTAGGCCGTTAATATTCCTAAAACAATTCTATTTTTATTTTTTTGCGTACTTATCTTACTTCGTTAAAACAAAGATACCTTTAAAAATAATTCTCTTAGGTAGTATGTAACATATGTATAACGTTTGTATTATTAACTTACACATTAAACATACATAACTGTGTGAATGAAGTTATCAGATAAGAAGGTTACGTAGTGAGTGCGGTCTTGGCATAAGCACTACGTAACAAGATTAGGTAGTTCCTATTTTAAAAAGTAAAATTCAATAAGCACGTTTACTTAGTTGTCAACTTAAGTTGCATTACTTGCTTATACGTAACACACAACAATTATATCATCGGCCTGCTTATTTCTATACCTAACTCAAATATTTATTTACAAAGAGTGTTAGACCATACAGTTACATGATTATGACAACTTAATTGGTTTCTTTAGCGTTTTATTTTCCGGAAACCTTTTTCTGAATTCGTTACACGTAATGTACATCTACATTAAGGAAAAGATATTGAAAAAACGAGGAAAGTGAGAAATATTTCTTAAATACCTTGTTCGTCTAGTTAAAATTACCAAAATAAAAAACAATATTGAACATGCTTTCATAAAGAGAAGGGTAGCAAGTGTTTGCTAGCACAAGACCCGGTTAAAATTAGTTTTCAGGAAGAAATCAGCACATTACTGATAGTTGTCACGATACTGCAATACGATTCGAGGATGGTTATAAATTTAAAGATATATAATACATACATGTTATTGCGAGTATTCTTGTGCGTGGGAGTGTAGTGAGTAGGCTTCTGGGAAACATTTTAAATTACCTATGGGTTACCTTCAAATGCGTTTTCTACAGCCCAAGGATTTATGTTTTTAATATTGAGTCACGCAGAGCCTACCGTCCACGTGTCTATTCTATTATTTTATTATATAGGGAAGCATTAGGGTGTTCTGTGAAAATGGGTGTGCGTCCAAGGCTGTAGTAGTGCGTTCCGGTCGATACGGAGCCTTCCAATTACCCGAAGGTTATAGTGCCATTCAATGGTTGTCAAATCGCTTCACATTTTTCCTGTCGGTGACAACGTGGCTTTATTCGGTAAAGTGTAAGCTTTGATGGGGATTGAATTAGAAATAGGGTTGTTGTGATTTTAAGAAAACTGTCTTTACATAGAGGATTTTTAGTTGGCTTAGTTATGAATATATTCGTTTCCAAGATTTACAAATTAAATACAATGATAAAAAAATTCAACACCTATCATAATTACACATAACTGTATATAGAGTCGTAACCTAGTCGTAAAGTTAGGACTTATTGTTTCTGATGCGATTGTTTACTTCCACCAATATGTCAATGTCGGTTACATAAACGTATTTATTTCATTCAAGTTAAATTGCAATATGATATTAGGTAACTATTCTATGAAACTATTACGTCCGTATATTAATATTCCTCGGACATAAATGCCTATTTCGGTTAAATTTAATTTCCCGATATATTTCTCTCAAAATTTTCTCACAAATGCGCCAAATCGGGGAAGGTTAGTGTTAGGTTAGCGCGACCTCCGAAGCTCCGATCGGCACCGAGGCCACGCTGAACTGCGGACTGCTACATTTTAAATGTCATCAACACCACTACCGTTCATTTATTAGCGAACAGGACACATTCATGGTAATACTAGACTGACAGCACTGTTAGCCTATTATGAACGTGTATCCTGCGTATATAAATTACGTATGTATGTATGAAAGAGTCATAAATCATAACGTTTGTCAATGGGATTCTTTGTATCTTGGATAAAATACACATACACACACAATAAGTACTTATATAAATACCTAAGACCAGAATGCAAACCGAAATCTATCATATCAAGTATGCCTTGCCGAGGATCAAACCCAGAACTTTCTCTGCATCCATGACCGGTGTGGTGATCCTGTGAGTCGTATACCTAATATTTATGGTTCTAAAGTTCTTTTTTAATTTATTTATTCTCATATCAGGGAATAATAGTCTATACTCACTATTACTTTGCCATCTATTCCCGATGGAAGAAAATGTGACAGGCCAATATTTGTCTAGTCTGGGTGTATTCGTGTGAAAATAATGTTTGTATGTTCATCAAACAACGTATTCATTGTTTGTACAGCTGTGTTTTAAATAGACTCAATTATCATTTTGAAAATATTCGTATATTCAAAACATTTTCACCCTAGGTTCGGTCTGCTTTAGACAAAGTCAAAAGCATAAAAATGCTAATTTTGTGAAACGTGTATGTAAAGCCGAAAAATAAAATGCTTTTTAATCGACTTTAAAAAGGATGAGGATCTGTATTTGGCTCTATACTGTGTAAGTGTGTATGCCTATAGCTCTATAGCTTTGTTAAGAGGAAGCTAAAAGTGATGACGTAGTGTGGGTTCGAATTTATACCCACTTATACAGTAGAAGATTGACATAAAGAAAAAGTTGTTTAATATCTGAAATTTGCCGAATTTTCGCCTTCTTGCCTTTACCATTGGAGGGTTAAGGCGTGTGACCCTGCGATACTAAGATACTATGAAAGTTCTTGTTACATAAAAGGCGTTGTCGAATACGTATCCAACACAAATCTAAAATTTCATATCATTACAATCACATTTCGACGTAATATGTAAATGTAACATTCGCCACAGCAGTTAGCAGATTTGTAACAAGGTCTAAACTGTCACGTGTAGCAAACGTTCTCTTTATCACGATTATGTTAAGAATTGACCTTCACGAAAGCGATTGTTTTGTGGGTGAAATGTACTTACATAGAACTGACAATACATAATAATATAGACACCGGACAACGTGAAGTCCTACGAAGTTAGTACGTGTAAAGTCTATAAATAATAGAGACATGTTCGCTACTCCATATTAATAACAAACAGCATTACGAGTGTACATTCGAGAGATTATATCTGTGTTTTTCAATGGGATTTTTCAACCTTTACATACTGAAACAGTATTGTATTCTTTGGTGATATATTTAATATACTTTTACGATGATTTAGAATGAGACTTTATCGCAATTTAAAAGAGTGTACAGGCAGTGAATTGGGATACATTTTGATTCTGGGTAACATAAGGCTATTACACAACACAAAAATTCATTTTATTCTAACGTAAAATGGTAGACAAAATCCAAAACGAATTTCATTCCCGGATGACGTAAACCACTTTGACTTTCATCCAGAAATTCGGGCGAAAGCATTCATAGAAATAGAAATTCAAATCGAGTGCTTGTTATAGCATGAAGTTGGATTATTCGGGATAGAGTCAGTAGAGTTCTCTAGACGGTGGTGAATGTCGGTCCGGCGAGACCGATTCCGGGACCGGTTCCACTGAGACATGACTCATTGGATACTTGTATTTTATTTTTTGTATTCATCCATTTGGAAAGTTACTTTGTTACCCAAACGTTTTATAGAAACAGAGATAATATAGCAATAACTTATTTCTATAAAGAGAAAAAGTAATATGTAGGACGTAGGTATAATTAATAAAGGCATTTGAGTCATATAAATGGGTCCGTGTTGCACATGACTTCAAACTGGAAAATTGTTAAGTTCTTCAAGACCGGTTTTGCAGAGACATGAGTCATCTTACTCTTAACGAATTAATTTTTGGTGTATAAACTGTAGATACTTTAGCATAATACGATACGCATCTACCACCCACCAGTGTTCGTAATTCCCGTGATGGACGTAGGCCCCCTTTTATAGAGAAAGGAGGGAAGGTCAGATTTTTAGTTAAGGACGATCTAAGTTAAATCTTTAAATATGTTGTACCTTTATAAGTTTTAAAGTTATTCAATGATGGTGATGAAATTCGAAATTTACATCGAAAAATTTTGGAATCCATGTATAGTTGACGCAATAACATTGAAAGAAAAATTCAAACGAAGTTTCGTTCGGCAAATGTTGCGATAATCGATAACCAGTTCAAACTGATTTACAATTTAGATCATTGTTACAATGTCGTCAAGGTGCGTCAAAAGCTTTGACGCTGTTTAATTCGAATTGAACCAAGGAGGGGACCGTTACCAAAGTGATTCTAGTAATAAATCACGAGCTTAACTTAGAAATAAGCTATCTTTCTAGGAATAAAGAGCTGTACTTAGCGGCAAGGACGTCGCAATGCGTCAAATGCGTGGGTTTTATTGAGAGCATTAGCGTTGTAGAGGAGAATAATTGTACAACAGTATATTCATACGGGGTTATATTGTTTAGTCTGGAGCAAACAGTGACACCGTTAATTAAACTTGTTTGTTATTTGAACTGAATGACACACCTATTTACTTGTTTGTGAGTGAAATTATAGGTAAACACGTAAGTAGACACTCGTGTACTTCGGTAAAAAATGTTTGTGGTACAAAATTTTGGTTTTTGTAATTTCCCGCTCAAATATTGAGAACAATGGAGTAAATGGAAATGCCGCCACTGGATCGCAAACTTTATTGAACTATGTTATATAAGATTCAGAATTTAGAACTTAGTTATAAAGGGTTTGGAAGTTAGAATGTTTAGTTAATTAATATTTAGTTTGCAACCTTGGAGAAAACATTTTGTATTTAATAGCGTCTGCTTTTATTATCTCAATTATTTATAAGCATACAACATTTAGTCAGCCCTTTGCTTTCATCTTAGCTACGTACGGATTAAAGGTTGTAGAACCCTCTGTGGTTCGACACCGGCGGCACCACCGCCACACCTTTTTCTGCCTTATAACAGTATTGTTGCGCTGCTGTGTTCTGGTTTAAAGGCTGTCGTAAGGGAGACAAAGTTTTCTGAGACGTTCCAGCTTAGTCCTCAGACGTAAGGACGTATCTGTGATAGACCTCAGGAAGGAATCTAATCATATCTGGAGTCGATTACAGATTTCCACGGGCGGCAGTAGCCCCTTACCATCAGGTGGACTGCAAGCTCGTTTGTTATTCCTATAATATACTAAAAAAGGCTCGTAATGAACATACACTGTACAATTCATTTAAGAACAATACGGAGAACCTGTAGTCATACGGGTTTTACTACGAGTTGTTTTCTATTATTAAACGCGTGAAACATCTAAACACAAAAATAAAGCTTCCCATTCAAGTCCCGTTCCTAGTTCAAAAACAAAACAAGGAACTTACGTTTCATAGATAGCGTGCATACAATTAAACTCACAATATGGTTATAATTCAAGTTGCATAATTAGGCCACTGGATGTGGGCAACAAATAGAGCGCGCACGTGGACCTATCATTTGTCTTCATGCATGAGAGAACTCGCCTCTTGCCAAACGGAGATAATGATTATTAGCCTACATTATAGGTAATTTACATGCGATATGCAAAATTTTATCGGAGGATAAATAATATTTACAAACAATAAATAATGCTTTCTACACTCACAGCTCTATAGTAGAAATTCGTGTCGTGGATGCCATGGACAAACATAAAAACGAATATATAAACAAGAATCCAGAATAAGAATCTAAATTCATAATTTGGTTATCTGTCCGGTCGGGGATCAAACCCGGATCCCGCTGTGCGACACGCGAACAATTAAACGGATGGTACCTACCTACTTATAGAGTTAAATATGTCTAACAATCATAAACTCCACGGTGATATTTTATTAAGTAGAGATCTAGCTACGGCCAGAATCTGAATCTATCAGATCAGCTCAATACATTCGTTATTTATAGAAGACACATAATAATTCCAAATATCAGCTCAGTTATTTAACCGCATCATACAAACATTACTAAAATAGCAAGCAACTTGTAAAACAAAGCTTGTAAAAACGTAAGCAGATGGCAAGCGGTGATCGGGCTATTGACATCATGTGACATCTGGTATGCCTCAACCGCAGTGCAGGTGCTGTTCTCTTGTGAACTTAGATGGAATGCCTGTTACCTGCGGGTAATTACTGGCACGTTATACCGGAGCCGACGTCGCTGTATACAGGGTGCCCGCTTAGCGGTAGAGCCTTTAATGGTGATTTTACACCAGAAATATGCGAGGAAGCTAAGCTATTAACGAGCCAATCCACTAACATGATTTCTTGATTTTCATTCATTAAATTAGTACTTAGTTATTAGTTAGTTAGTAGTAGAAACGGGTTCAGCAAATATGTTTTTACATGAAGAGATTCGAGCTAAGGATTGACTCTACGATTACGGGATCCGGTGTAAGTATAACGTCTTAGATTTCTCGCACATCTCTGATAGAAAAGCGCCCTAATGGTGTAGGGTACGGTTAATTCTATAGACAAATCACCGATTATTTATTAAAGCTGAACATTTTTCTTCAACTTCTAAAAAGTCTAAAAAAACTGTATATAGACAATCGAAGATTTGTTGTTAACTTTAATAGTACATTTAGAGCATCCTGTACACATACCTCTAGAAGACTGTAGTCAACTGTAGTAACAAAGTTTTATACTTATACAGATTTGATATAAACCTTCAGTACTCTAATATTGTCCTCGATTCACCAAATAGTACGCTTAATTAAATTAAACAATAACACGTGAAATTTACTAATTACTTAACGAAATGAAGGTAAAAATTTGTAAGAGTGAATTATTGAGTAAAAGCACATGCCGCGCGACATTGGGTGTTTTTGTTTAATTAACATGCGAAAAGCGATGGATCACGTGTCATGGCAGCCATTTTATGGTTTTATTTTATACTATACTACAGTAATTCCATAGCTATTTCATACAAGAGCTACTTGTATGAATAATAGGGGTCGTCAAACTTCCCTTGAAGAATGTCAAGGGTTTTTATAAATCACGCAAATATTAAGCCGCAAGAGATATGGAAATGTGAAGGAACCTTTAATTATTATAGTATTTATGCTGAAACATAGGAATAAGTAAAAATATTGATATGAATTGGACTTACCTTCACCAAGACCCCGGAATAGTTGTCATTTGAAAACCTGCAAAGACAAATAAGACAATTAAATACGGCCATATAATTTTTTTATCTATACAGTACAGTCCCCATTTGTACAGGAAACGTGAAAGGCCTTGTGTCTGTGGGAGGCGGGAGCTTCCTTATTTTAATACATGACGTAAGTAAAAATCAATTTTCGTATGGCAAAAAGGACCCTTGTTAAGATTTGATTCGATCTGATCAAGTGATTACGTATTTGTCTGTCTTTCGCAGCCATTTATTTCTAGCCCGATTTCTTTTTATGATAATTACGGGTTGTGTATCGACAATAAAATTTGACAATTAATTAGAAACAATATACAAATAATGACGATGATGGTAATGACATTTCTGTTACGGGTCTCTGTATTTGTAAGTAGATATTCGTGTTAGTTTGTGTATTTGGCACCCACGAAAGGGGGAATCCGTGTGTGGGACTAAGAATGTGTAACGAGTCTATTAAAAGAAAGTTACAGAAGAAAAATAACTTTTATGTTATGCGAAATATTAAAAGCAATAAACTAGAACTTTTGGCACGAAGCTTAAATCAAAATGAAAATACGTCAACAAACGCTCTAAAAGTGAACTATGCCTCTAAATTTTACGACTAGACAATAAAGTTACAAAAATACCATTCATATCCAGTTATAACTAAATAATACTTTCAAACGAATACTTTATCATCTTTTTTATAAATGAAAGTATTAGGTTTATAGCTTCTAAGATAGCGCTCCAAAGAATAAGTTAAACATCTTTTATGTTTATGACGAAGAACTCTTTGAAAGAGGAAAACATTGTCACGCCTCAGCCCCGGTCACACAGAAGAGACGTTGAACAACGGTGAAGCTCAGTCACAGTGCGCGTCTCATTTTATTACCAAACCGACGCGACGAAAACATTCATCGAAGACATTGATGCGAGCTAGCTTTGTACAATATTACTTTCCCGTCCGACGTCTTTTCTGTGTGACCTTCGCTTTAAAGCTACTTGACTATAGTGTGAGTCACAAGTAATAAATCACACTCAAATTTTAATAGAAAAAAGTTTATTTTACGTACGAATCTATTATCATAATTCTTGGGATTGTTTCTATGGAACTGTTTAATACTATTATTGTTTAAATAAGATTAATGTAGCTGTATTCCGTAATTCCAAGAATTTTGAATCTTTTGTATTGAGGTAACAATTTTTCTTGGCTCTAGAGGGCACTGAACGTGGCGAGTTAGGAACCATACCTACAAGTTTTCACTGCTGGATATACCGGTGCGACGTGTATTTGGGTTTATCGACAATGCCTCCTTCTAATGTAATTCGAAAAGATTAGCTAGTGTATATACTTCGATAGATACGCACAGGAACATCTGAAACCGTTAATCACAGGTGGCAGAGTTGGAAGTGCCCATGATGACTAAATTGGATAGCCATATACAAGAATTTCTAATATATCACACCCTTGAAACCCAAACTCAGGAGGTAAGCAGTAGAGGTGACAGTGAAGCTGCCGTAGTCACAACATAAAGAGTTCTCAAACTTTGTAATGACTTTTGCATATTTCGAGTATGACAACCTATCTACTATTAATAATACTGTTATGGCTTTAATGGCTTTCAGTGTTTATGACCTGCAGTGGCTATATTTCCTTGTTACTCTGTAACACGAAAAAACCTAATGCATGTCTCGTGCTATATCACCTCAAGGCGCCTCCTGTTATCACAGTGAACAAATATACCACAGTAAGTAAACATTACCATGACGCCGAAACAGTAAAGTACTTAACGTACCTACTGTTTGCTATTGGATTTTTAGTACATAGTTGACCTAATATTCTTTTATATGGAGGTAGAATACGAGCATGCAGTCAACCTGTTGGTAAATGCCTCCTAATGTCCACATATAAGTATATGTAATCCCAGGTAATATTAGATGAGATCGGTTACTTAGGCGTTGCTTTGCTACCCCTGGGAATTAACTTGGGACGCCACGGGTAAGCATGTCGTCTCCCTTGTTACACCGTTTATCGGTTCAAACCAGAATACAGTAGCGTTTAACACTGCTGTAATTAGACAGAAAAAGTTGTGCTGGTTGTACCGTCGAAGTTAAAACACAGTGGTAATCTTACCACCTACAATATATTAATTACTATTACAGTTCAAGACATAAACATCGCTGACAGAAGGACAGGTAACGATGGCTTAGTAACAGGAAACCGCTTTGATCCATTAAGCAGA
>DWIJ01000291.1:0-12279 GCA_018248315.1 Chioides albofasciatus
GCGTCGCCACGGCATGCGTCGCCACGCCAGAAATCGGGTTTACGTGCGGCTATAGATGTTTCACATCAAAAATATTTTATCTAGAGCAACTCAATAAAGGTTTATATGCGGTCTCAAATTAGGTCACAGCCAGGCGACGACCCCTGACCTACCCATTGCATAAGGATAGGTTGAAGTCTATATTTGTCCCGAGTGAATCCGTTCTCAAAGTTGTAATTGAGTCTTGTGATATTTAGTGCTCAGGTGACATTATCTGATTTGCAGTTGTAGTCGAAGTTTACTTAAAACTCGCAATTTGTTGCCGTAGAGTCGATGGAGTAATTTAGAAACGGTTTAATCGATTTCGGCGTAATGTATGTTTAATGAGGAGACACGGCATTCCAACTTTGTCCGCAAGGCTACTAACACAAGACTTCAAGTAGGACCTCAATCCTATCTGGGGTCGATTATATGTCCATGTGCGGCAGTGACTCATAAACAATCCATTACTGTCCCACTGCTGGGCACGGGTCACCGCTCAAAAAGAGAAGGATTAGGCCATAGTCCACCGCGCTGGTCAAGTGCGTATTGGTATACTTCACATACCTTTCCTCACGATGTTTTCTAATACGCACATAACTTAGAAAAGTAAGAGGCGGCAGTGACTACTCACAATCAAGTATACCAAAATTAGGGATTATTAACGAAAACGGCGCGAAACACCGTCTTCGGGAACTCGTTATATATATGCATAAGACAATATGTTGGGAATATCAACCCAGTTAAACCCCGCTGATTCTATCACAGGGTTAGTGGATATCTAGGCCGCTTCCCTCAGCCTCTATCTAGCAAAGTTGCATAACTTTATATATCGTTATATTCTTGTTTTTGTGGCTGATTAAAATATAAAATTTTTTTGAAAGGCGATAAAACATTAGTACGTGGTACTATGTTATTGTAAAAGCCCTAACTGCGGTTAATCCTATGATTTGCCGGTAAATCCTAATATTAAGCAACGTGAGTTGGTAAATGTACGAATTAAAACAAAAAGCAGGCCTTTACCAACCAAATGAATGGTGGTAAAAGTCCGAAATAAACGGACAATCCTGAACATTTCGGGCTTTTACCAGTGTGAGTTATTCTTAGGATTTACCGTTAAATCTTAGGATTAACCGCAGTTTGGATTTTTACAGTAACACGTATAATATTTTCATATCGTCTGCATAACATTTTGATACATGCCATGTCTATTTTTGTTTTACGGCTAAACTGAGCTGTGTTTTGTAACAAAAATCCCAAATTATCTTAACACACCATACATCAATTGTTATCGTCAATTCTCTAATCATCAGATTCTTTGTAAGAGTCACACTTAGTAAAGATTTTACAAGTACAGTAACATAAATAAGGGCTCTAAACTTTAATTACCGCCCTACACCTCGTATGCTTCATCACTAAAGTTGTTCAAAATAATACACAAGTGCCGTAAAGATGTCATGTGACCATAACAGTTAAAGCGACAACAAAGTTTGCGAGAGCAATAAAGTTATGGCAAATGAACCACTTTAGGCCACTTCACCTGTTTATTACTTTGAAGTAATCGTAAATAACTCAAGTACTTGCGTATTCATAAATTTGATGTAACGATTGATTTGAGAAAGTTTAATAACATAGCAGTTACGGGTTAGATCACTGATAGGCGAAAATGTGAGACATGATAAGATTGAAATTTTCGTGTCTTATACCAAAATCTTTATTATGCCGTGAAAGTGATCCGCAACTTCATAAGAAATAGTCTCACACGAGCCTGAATCACTAATGAACATTTATAAAAATGTAATAATTAATCTACGAGCTCAGAATTAAGATAAAGTGAGAGATCTCCCAGTGTCAATATAGTTCAAATAATTTTAATGAAGTGTCACCACAAAGACATAACCTTTCATCATGTAACATCACATTCCCAGAATATTAATTAAGCTAATATGAAAGGGCCTCCACCCAAGGAGAATATAATGTTTGACAAACAGAACCAAGGACTCTCGTGCGAACGAGTTATTCACGCGATGATAATAGAGAATACAAAACGTATAGATAAAGTGTATAAAATTTAAATGCGAAACCCACAAAGGCATACAGTTTTCAAAAATGTCTTTGGGGTAAGACATAGGTCTACATATATAAACTTGATTGTTACAAATATAAACTTACACATGAAGTAACTCTTAAGCCTGAATTAATATAATAAAAGCAGAGCGAAAATCAATTATAAAACAAAAATCTAACAATAACAAAGATGGGAAAATGTGCGTAGCATTAAAATAACACAGAAAGGTACCTTTGTAGGCTTCACGTTAGAATTCCACGCGCTCTATCTGGGTTCGTTTTTATAATCTTTGGCTACGATTATGTTGTCGTCACACCTACGCCGCAATTATAATGTTTAGAACGAGCCCTCAAATTACATAATCACAAAGATTAGGGATCCTTTTTTATGTAAACCATTATAGCGCTGAATCCGGGTGTTTTTGCGATCCGGTATACTACACCTGAAAATATCCTTGTCTGGATTTTTGACCGGCTTAAACTAAACGTGCACAAGTGGGAGGACAGTGGAAGCGGGGTTTTGAACGGTTACACTTATCCGTTGTCCAAAACACTTGTTAGCTCTGCTACTTGAGATATTCACTTAGTAGCGACCGAGGAAGTTTTCATTCTCTTTTTATTTGTACAGATCCTTGAAACTAAAGCTGGTTTGACGTAGATAAGGATACCTCGGTAGGAATACTTGCCATTGAAAGCAAATGACCATGTATTAAAAATAACAAACAATTAATAGCTAACCACATTTAAACAGCGTGGCGGCGTATACTTAGGACTCGTCTCTTCTGATCGTAGCGGGGTACCTATGACCGGCAACAGAAGATAAAAAGGGTTGCTATCGATCAAATGCAGTATTAAATGAGTACAAAAATACGGTTAAAAAAAAAAAAAAGTTTGTCATAATGACCGACTCTTTTGAGTAATGCAGTTTACACTCCCCATTAGTGACCACCGACCCATTGATTCTATAAAAGAAACTTATAAGGATTATATTTGCGTTGCTTTCCAGCATCACTTCCATAACAAGCGAGTTCACAAACCGGTCGAGCGTGAAGTCGGAAGCTTGTAATGCAATGTTGGTCGCGTGAAGTGGCAGATTATGTCAGGCGCTGCTGAGTTATAAGCCACATGGAGCGGTTCACTGCACGCATTACGACCTCGTAAATCGTGTCACAGATTTACAGCACATTTTATGGATCGAGTGATGAGGCTATTTGGCATTGTTTATGCTTCTTGGTGAGACAGTGTCACCGGATGAGCCAACTTGGTCCTCAGGAGTGAGAACTCTTCTTCTATTTGATGTTGATCAAAACATCCATGAGCCATAGTGGTCAGTTAAAATGAGGTGCGCGAGCAAAGGCTTCCCTAACATTATACTTGCCTTTATGTAGGTAGGCGTTTAATGGTTTTACAACATTGACTACGGCAGTATCACTGCCACACCTATTTCTTCCTCATATCTGCAATACAGCAACAGTGTTAATGCCGCTGTACTATGGTTTTCTAGGCATTGTCACGGACATGCCCGTGAGGTGTAAAACTTTGTCCTCATCGTATCTGCAATTACATTCCAGATATTTTGACGTAAGTAACAAATAATTTTAGGCGGTAGTGGTTTGCTTAATATTAGACACCTTTCCGTTTCCTCAACTAAAATTTAAATCTACCACATTGCACGGACGAAGACAAAAATGTGGAAAATGCTAATATCCACAAGTCCTTGGAAGTTCAATTCCTGTCGTATACAAAGCTTCCTTTGCATCAAGATAGACGAAGGACATACAGGATGCGAGTAATTTCAAACAAATCCACGGATCGGTCGTCCAACGAGTTTCAGCTTTTAATGTAACGTGTGCCGCGTGAAGTGGTAAATCATGTTAAAGGTTTGAAACGCTTATGGGATGCATGCTGTATACAACAGATAAGTTCTCTCATTGCTTTCAGCATAGAGTAAGTGTTCTTATATATGTATCTCATAAAGGGAGGTTTACACGGAAAAAACGAGGTAAAGTGTTTTATTCTGAATTTTCCTCAAAATTTTGTTTGAATGAAGACATCTAAACCCAGGGTGCAAAGGTAAGAGTATAAAATTTTAATTACATTCTTTAAGGTTAAGGTGGTAATATCTGAGGCTAAAAACATGTCGGCGGATAAGTTGAGTTACTGATCGGAGGTTCATAATGCGTCTGACGTACAACGGATGAATCGTTGTCATCTGAGGTACCTGAGTGCGTTTCCCTGACATCCGTAACTTAGACAGGAAATTACTTGGTATCCTACGAAATTTCACATACTTCCTATTAGGTTCAGTGGTAAGGAGATAAACTGATGCATTGGTTATGTAACCATATGGTTATGTATATGTATTAGAGATATTATTTAGAAGGCTATGATATCTCTCATGTGAAGCTCTAAACAATCAAATTCGTTCGAACGATTCAGAGGTGACCGCAGTTAACACATAGGTACTACTGTTAGTGTATTTTCAGAAAATACCATTTCAATAGTTGATTTTCACTATCCGGCTTAAAGTTGTCTTTGTGGTGATACCTTTTAAAAAGTGTTACCCTCTTGATGCGGTCCCGTAAAAACGACAGTTAAATCGTAATATTATCGTTCACATGGAGTTCATTTATTTGTGTACATAAATTATTATTAATAAGACAACAATGCATAATAGCTCTAAACTCAGACACGTGTTCTAGTTGCATATCATACAACACATATGTACAGTGTACATAATGCCAGTCTGACCTTAAAACTGGGACACAATATAATGACATTTCCGTGTATTTGTGTCACGCCGTTTAAAAAACTATGCTTATCTTGTACTAAGAACAGCTGTGGAATAAAGACATCCTAATTGACGACATTCTCATTGTTTGTGATAAGGAGTACAGTTGTATACGCGTAGCTATTCTACATTCAGCTGATAACAGAAAATTTAATGAACGACAACTGAAAAGATTTCTTAACTTACCATTTTGGTGTTTACAGAAATTGCGGAAGAATAAGACAAAAAAAATCTTTCCGTTGATTACATTATTTTGTACTAAATAATGTTTGTTATTGTTATATTTTAACTCAATATGGACATGTACAATATGCTTCATGTACAGCTACAAGGTATATGGAGTAGATTCCAGATGTTCATCATCTACTCATTGCTACCAAAATGCACTCGGAAGGCATCTTACAAAAGCGACACAATAGTTTACATAAGCAACAATCAAGCTTATCAAATCACGTAATTACATGTCGCTTCGCTGCATTCAATTAGCGTAGCTCCTTTTAACTAATCAAACTCGACGATGTAGTATTTGGAACACGACAATCACAATAGGATTCTCAGTATTGTAACTGTATGCTATATGAAAAGGCAAGCTCACGATCATCTTAAACCAATACCTCAATTCATTAATTAGATATCCACTTGGCCAGGAAACTAAACCAGGAATGATTCGCATAGGAGAAGAGTATTCGCTATTCGATTCAGGTTGTTAAACATGAGACGTAAACAAAAATCAGATTCCGTCAGACAATGCAATTTACTCCTGCATTTCAATCTTGTATCTGGATTCAGTACTTAAGCAAGTGTAAGAAACGACCAAGAATTCAGATTCAAAAACATTGTAATGTACTGCTTTCAGTCACCTGCAATGCAGGATCCGCGCTGCTTTCCACATTGTAAAGGTTTTCTGTAACTGTCTGTCATTGCTTGCATAATCGCCCGTGGCATTACCTCAGAGTCCTATGGGGGTGACAATGCGTGTACGAACGTTCTTGGGACTCCTGTTTTATTTATGGCTTGCATGAGCTCAGCGCATAAAGCGTTCATAGATCATTGTCATCTTGCATGGTATGATGTTGTTTAAAGGCTTTCAGTGCATGTTGTTGGAAAGCTGCGTTGTAACTTGAACGATGGATGAATATTACCAAATTAATATACGATACATCAAGTGCTTAAGCATTAGATACGTAAGATTTTTGTTATGCTATAATATTTCACTGTACATGTGTGAGGATGTAAAAAGCAAATATATGCATGGGTGTTTTAAGTAAATTGTACCAGAATTAGCGATGAGCTATTTATATCAAATAGCATGCGTCGACATAGTTTACATTGGATAGACTTTAAATAACGAGCGTTAGTCAGTTGTATAACCTACTATAATAAGCCCTATAATTCAAACGTTGTCGGAGGTGTACAAATTAATTTAGTACCGTATGCTTCAAGAAATATGGTATTCTTCAACGACGCAAATTATCATCATCGTCAAGTATCATCTAAAACTTGTTGATGAAAAATCCAAAGACCTTGTAAATCGAGGATTTTATTTAATTCACTTAAAAGCTGTCTAGTCACCCAAAAACATCCAGTAGAAGAGGAAGCGCTTAATAAAATACGAATGTAAATTTCTCCCAGCTACTTAACAAGATGTACACGTCGGCAAAATTTCATCAAGGGACGCCCTCTCGGCAAATTTTGCCTAAGTACGGCCCCGAGATGTTATACGGTCATAAGAAACGAGATAAACTGACTCGGCTAATTAATTTAGGAGCTTATCTCTTTTCTACTAGTGGATGTTAAGGCTTTATCGATCTATCTATACCAGACGTTCTTAATCTATTTAGATTTGTGCATAGAAAGTATATACTGCCGTTTCATCTCGAAGTAAAATTAAATCCGAAAGACTGAGAGGGCTATATTCCGAAGTAAAATAATTCCTCGTACAGGGGTTTTCAAAATACACATGGGATACACCTGAATACCAAGCAGATATTAACACTACAACAATGTACGGTCTTGAAAAGGCCGCATGTTACCATCCTCAGGCACTTAAATATGCGATAATAAACTAGATCTATATCTTTCTTGGTTTCTCATGATTTGACTTAATAAGGCTCTTCTCGGAGTCTGAAAACTTTGCTCAGTCGAATATGATCACCAAATTTGTCTTTATAGTTTACTTTTCTACGTGCAATTCCTTAAGAAGCACATTACGCAATGAGATGAATATCACAAATGCCAGCAAAGAAGATGCTACCAACAGAAATAAAGTAGGACAGTGAGTGTCAAGTGGCTTCAGAATGTTCAGGACGCCTTGTCCTTTATACGCCCCGCGATGCGAGGTTACTGACCCGCGACTCGGTATCTTAGAGAATTTTTAATTTACTCTCCTCAGAGACACACGGGGGAAAAGGACTTGAAAAAATAATCATGCTATGTTGACTGATGACACAGACATAAGGGCATTTTTCACTTATATTAATATGAGACAAAGATTATCTGGAAGAAAAATTTGAGGGTATCGTGTTTTATTAACATTTGACTAAATATACCTACTTGAAACCAAAAACACAATTTCAATAATTACCGCTACCATAGCGAATTTTGTTAGTATCACTTCGCCATGGGAACACCGGCTCTATCAGTTACTAATGATAATGTCGACTATTTAGCATTTTTCTTTCATATTTGATATCCATTATTTGATAGCAGCAACAACCACATCGATAGCACGGGCATACTTTGATATTACAAAAACCTATAAAAATAGATATTCTTTTCACTCCGAATAGTTTCAACAAACACTCGCTTGCTGACATTTGAGTGTCGGATCGAACAGAAGAGGCTTTCAGCTCACAAGCATCCTCGGCTCGGTGCGTTGCTCACAGCATAATGCGTTAAGCGATCGACTTGTACCTTTGCACCTTAACGCGTGGAGCGGCGGTACCGGTAAGTACCTTTGTACCTTAACGCGTTAAGTCGGTACCCGTAAAGCTTTGTACCCTTTGAGCTAGGAGCTACTCGTGATTTCTGAACGTTCATTGTTCTTTGACGTAGTGGTCGAAGGATTAATTGATGTTCGAAACTTGTATCAGAAATAGGCAACTATGCTGTTCTGTCTGATAGCAACTGATCTGTCGTCTATTGATACATATGTGGTATCAACTTCAAATACATACATACAATTTGTTCATTAAAAATAAACTGCAATTGGTTGCAAATTACTTCGAACAACTAAGTTCCCTATCTTTAAATATGAAATTAATAAAGTCATTTTATTCTACTCAACTCTTGGAACTTATTGCTCTACTCAACTCTTGACTCTTCGGAAACATATCACAAGGAATCTCAATCCAAAATTTCAAATATCCTAACACTTAATTTTAAATTAGTTCTTCAAATATTAGTTGCAATTTCTAACACCATATCATTTAATATCCACGCAAAGTAAAATATGTTCACTCAAATAAAAAAAAATCACTTCTGGAATTCCACTTATAACAAATAGCTTTAAAATGCAGAAATCCTTCCGTATAAATTATAGCGTACACGTGATGAACCCCATTACTCCACCCGGAAAGGGTGACGTCAACGGAGCCTTTCCATGCCTCCGAACTGTTTGTATATGACATTTCCGGGGCACGTACTGAATTAATTATATTTAGGATATTATATTTAACCCCTTGTGTGGGCTAGGAAATTTATTGATAACGGGTTTTCCGGACGGTTGCATTCACATCGATCATGAATGGATTTTAAATTTTACATAGCAACTCTATATATTTTCGGATTAAAAGCAATGGGGGCTATGACCTATGTTACTTCGCAAGTTGTTTGTGTGTTAGTTAGACGGTTTTCACGATTAGGGGCAAAGAAATAAAAAGTGGGTTTTAAACAATTGCGGGCTAGAAAAAATGCATTATTTTTAATGATAGACAAACACTATGATTTTATTTAGGTAGGTATATTGACGTATTATAGCACATGTTCAATTGTTGACTTATCGCTGTCGAGCCTAACTTTCGCAATATTTTCCTTCACCATTATGTCAAGTGTTAATTAATTTCGAACTTCAGTCCCCGAGATTTACAATTTTAACGGTTACGCCATATTTTTGTTCATTTGTAACAGTGAGCAATTACCATTAGAAAGCTCGTGATTTCCTTGATACGTGAATTAATACAAAAATATACTAAAATCGGTGAGATCAGTATTCCGTCGGAGCGGTTAGTACAAAAGCTTACATTTCCGGAGCCGCCGACAGAATTAATTTAATTATATCAATAAGCTTTGAAGCAGCGACTTCGAGTTCCTGTCTGTGGCGATTCGATTAACATTTCATATTTGTTCATGTTAATTTCTAACGGTTTGTGTACATGTATGTATGTGCTTTATTTTAATCATACAGCCATGGTATTCTAAATTGAAGCATATTTCGTGGTACAAATGAACTCAAAGTAATCATTCGTCTTGTATAAAAGTTCGTACATAGTACATAGATTCTGGTGTGTTAACATAAATAATAACAGATTTTTTATTTTTATATCGTTCAATTTAACATAATGGAGATGATATTTCGATTTTTTTCTTTACGTGTTTGTATATTAAAGGTTCTTGTCAGTGCTAATGGACTGGAGTAGAGTGGTTATTGCATAAACGAAAATCAATAGATATAAAAATTTGAGGCTAGTTTTTGGGTACAGTCCTGTCTGTATGTGGTCTGAAGTGCGGCTAATCTCCATTAGCCCTACGCCCTACGCTAAAACCGCAAACAGTGGATTGGATGTTGACGAATAGCCTATCATCCTGTCACAGGATACGTTGCGAAGGGTAATCAATATGGCTAATCCTAGTCCACAGAACTAATCCTGGATGTTAGTTTTAATTCATTCCCCTATTTTTGGACTTGCTACAATTTCCTATTTATTGTGTTCTAATATTTTCATGTTTCATTGCAGAGAAGGAAATCCAGAATTCAATCAATTCACCTAACATTTCAACGTTGTCACCGGCACCCTGTGTACTTATCCCCTACAATAATCATTATCATTATTTTTACCCACATTGACCACGAACAACTGTAATTGTTCAATCATTGAAATCTTATTCCTACAAAAAGTAAAGTTTTTTTAACAACATGTAGGAGTCTAATATTTTTAGGATCGATTACAGATTTCCACGGGCAGCAGTAACCACTTAGCATGAAATAGACTGCATTCTTATTTGCAACTTCAATATAATATAAAAAAAAGTCTCGGCAAAGCAACCAATTCACCTACAGCGGTACTCTACACAAAAGCAACCAAGTACAAATACAAAGTTGAACACCACTCGAGTCCTTTCGTTTTATTTCTTACTGACCTCATTCGCTCGAGAACCCACAGGAAATAAACCGCCCTAGGATAGGAATTAGCACGAGTGTTTATCCAAGTCGACGCTCAAGTTGTAGCGTAGACGCTTTTAAACTTACGTAGCTCATAATTTAGCTTTTAACTTAAACTCAAATATTTATCTGAAGCAACGTTTAAGAGCTCTAATATAAGTAGGTACTATTCACGTACCTACTTTTACATTTAACTCACGTTCTAGACTACTTCACCTGGAATACTTAAAAAAGCTAAGTGAAGTTACTTAAGTTCGTTAATTTGTATAATGACCTAGTGTTATAGTTACTTGAACTATGCCTTATTAATCTTTTTTGTGATCTTATTTAAATTAAGATGCAATTGTTTATTCGTCATATGTAGGGAGTTCCTTTGAGTATCCTTCTCCACTGCAGTCACCAATAACGGCAACGTGTACGACCACAAGTAGCGACTACCACTATGCGTTTACGATTAAACCTTGATGTCTAGTGTTCATGCCCATCATGAGACTTGTAAAAGTAAAATGTACATATTTTGTAAATATAAAACAATAATTACAAATGCTACAATAAATCTACTGTACAATTTATAAGCCCACACACCGACAGAAGCTTATGTTCTTTTCAAAACTATTAATCATCAAATCCGTATACGGATGAAACAAAAACAATAAATCCAAACATTCTTCCGTCACCAAATTAAGTGAATGCCGCGTGTGATCACGTTACAAGTGGCAGTGGATGACTAAGAAATGAATAGAATGGACCGGAAACGTTTCCCATCCCGTGTAGCTGTGGCACGGTGCACTGTGCCAACGCCACCCCGTAGTTGATAGTACTGTAGGGTTGTCAAATGTGCATTGAACATACTATGTGACTATCTTATATACAAAATTCTCCTGTCACAGTGTTCGTTCCCGTACTCCTGCGAAACGGCTTGACCGATTCTCATGAAATTTTGTGAGCATATTAAGTAGATCTGAGAATCGGCCAACATCTATTTCTCATACCCTTTATATAGCAAGTCAAAGTTTGCCGGGTCAGCTAGTAGTATTATAATATTATCATCAAAAACGTACGTTATTCTGTGTTTCAATCCCTGAGAACGTGTGTGCAAAATTTTCACAATATTCGATTAAGTTTAGACGTGAAAGCGGTTCAAACAAACAAAGAAATAAATTTACATTCGCATTAGTAAGGATTACTTTATGATCGAGATTACTTATACGAATAGATCTATGGTAGACATGGAAGAAGTTTCATTATCGCAAAACCTCCATATTACTTAGAATTTTGACTTAGGTAACTGGATCAAGTGTTAATCTATATCATTCATCAGTATTACCTATAATGAATAAGTAAATATATTCGACATAATGGCGTAAAAGTAGACATTCAAATATGTCTAGGCAAAATAAAAATATCCTAAAACTGTTACAATAGGGATAAAAGAGCCCTTTGTAGTAACAAGAAAACATGGAAGTAGGTAACTTGAAAAATATGACATCCGTAATCCCATGAGACCCGAATACCGTTACTTTAAGCACAGATATGCCTTAAGGGAAATATTTGCGAAACGTCTTCACATCCTTAGAATATAGAGAATATATAAAGATATAAAGATTCTTATGGCAGCCGACATGCTTACATTTTCGTAGAGTATCTGACACGGTCATTCGTAAATAGACGACCAACACCATTGGATTATCATTCTTTCTCTTCTTTCTCAAGTCTTTCCCAGTTTTGGGGAATGATCCTTGCCTAACACCGAGACAAAAAAGACGCTAGATATTTATATTAATGCATTCATTACCACAATAGCATATTTTTTAAGACTCCTTGTGGTGCAACTTTGTAACTTTCAGCCCATCTAATCGGTAATCTCTACTTTTGATATTATAAAGAGGTAAGGTTTGATTTTTTGTTTGTTTCTTTGTTTGTTTTAATTGAATAGACTCCGAAAATACTGGACGGATTTGAAAAATTCTTTCACCATTAGAATCCTACATTATTCCTGATGAACATAGGCTATATTTAATAC
>DWIJ01000292.1:0-12264 GCA_018248315.1 Chioides albofasciatus
TTTGATATTATCATAACCGCCAATGGACATTGTAACCAACTCCATATAGTAGGAGGGTTCTACCTGAAACTGATCACTGATGCTTTCCCACTCCTGGGGACTAAGATGGCCACTTCGCTCCTCAGCCAGCAGTCAAACTCTTCCGTAACGCTAGCAAAATCATGCCGACCAACTTCTATATTACAAAATAGAAATAATTTATATTGAATATTGAGATAAGGAAAGTAGGTTCAAAATTATTACTATATCTACCTTTTATATGCACCCTATATGCAGTGATAGCCTTAGTGGTTAAAAATCTCTGACTTTTCTTAAAGTTATGTGCATATTAGAATTTATCGCTTGTTTTAAGGGTGAAGGAAAAGGTCGTGGGGAAACTTGCCTACCTAAGCGATTTATGAAAAAAAAATAAGGTACGTGAAGTCTACCAATACACACTTGGCCAGTGCGGTGGACTATGGCCCAACCTTTCTCACTCTGAGAGGAGACCTGTGCTCAGCAGTGGGATAATAATGGGTTGTGCATGACTGTACCCACTCACATACCTAATAAAAAAATGTGTAAATTTTAAGCATTAAAAGCATTGCCGGGCTATTAGCACGCAAGTTACTTAGTTTAAAGGTCTCTACTTAACACCCAATTTATACGAAACATCGTTTAAGTTACCCACTGTACTAAAACACGACTTTAACCTATAACGAGTCAGTAAGGCCATTTTAATGCATTAATAAACCAAGTTTGTGTACAAAACAAGCGACATGTGACTAACATTTATCATGTTTCATTGCTGAACATGGGACTTGTACTGTAAACGTGGGAGGAATAAATGAAGTTCCTTCTCCTGAGGGTTTTCCGGAGTGCTGTTACATAGGGCTCTTTAATAAAAGTACAAAAATAGATTCCCTGCAAAACCGACCATGTATTAGCAACTCTTCTGATGTCACAAACGTCCATAGGCTACTTTGTACTAGCTAGTTCGTCTGTCTTATCGCACGACAAAATATGAAAAACAAAATTTAAATCTTATAATTTTACGTATTAAATTGTACCTAGCCATTGAATTCAATAACATAACGGAAATTTCTTAAGCTTTATAGTGCAAGTATGTATAACATAATAAAATTCCCGTTTCTGGGTGTGGACGTTTGTGTATCAGTCTTGTGTGTGTGTAGAAAGCGTTTATTTATTTAATTGTTAACGACTTAATTTCCTTAATATGCCCGAGTAATTCTTAAAGGGAATATAAAGAAAGTATAGCACCACCACCAAGCACAAAACCGAAATAGCACATAACAATAAAACCCAGAAGAACGTAAACAGATCTAGGATCTAATGGCGGTGTGCATAAACGTTGGTAAGCGTTTTGTTACGACCTACGTGTGATTGATAGTGTTTGTGTCATGAAATGAAATATGTTTATATATTTATGTTAATGTTGTGCCTATATAAATTCCTCCTTGAAGTCTCCAAGACCTTTGGTAATATTTCATATATTAATATGCGAGTTCTGATTTTTCGCAACTATTTGCTTATTAGGAATTACTTATAGATTTCTCTAAGATATAATCAAAATATCTAAAGTTGTTTACAGTTGGTAGACGCATTGGGTTGGCATTGGACTTCACTGAGATGGGTCCGTCGCGTTGCTTAGTTCGGCCTTATACCATCTTATACTTAACACCGGTTGAACTGCTATATTCTAGTTTGAATGGAATTGCAAGTTGATGACGGCGAAATTTTTTTATAATACAGGAGTAGCAGAGGATCATGCAGTCCACCTGATGTTACGTGTTAGTAGCCATCCATGAAAATATGTAATCAACCCCAAACAAAATAGATTCCTATCTGAGTCTGGCCCCAGATGCGCCACCCTGAAGTAAGCTCGAATGCCTCGGAAAATTATGTCTCCCTTACCACACTCTTCAAACCAGAACACAGCAGCGCTTAACACTGCTGCTATCAGGCAGAAATATGCGTAGCGGTTGTGACGCCGGAGTCAAACCAGAGAGCTTTACCACCTTTAAAATAAGTGTATAATACGATTATTAATACCCTATAATGGTTATTAAAGCTATAGCTCCGAAAATAACCGTATCAGTATATTACACGTAATGTGGCCACATGCCTCGATAATACTGCCCTGGTGCGGCACAAATATGGCGCCTCGGGGAACGATCAGACGTAGACTAAGTAAAATATTGACGCAAAAATATTTCAGTTAACGATAGAAATTGCAGTTCGTTTTATGAACGGTTCTCTTTGGAATAGTGGTTGGATTGATATGTTTAAATTGATATTGGAAGGATTTTCTGCTTAGAAATATTATTTGGCATGATTTCACGACTTCGACAACTCTCTTTCAAAAGTTAGTTGTTAAAACTCAGATACTCAATAGCGGGGTCCAAAGTACGAATCGAAGGAACACACTTCGGATTTTTTCAAGTTATGGGCATATTGATAAACACTTTGTTAAAGTGTAGGTAATCTGTAAAGATAACCAGCACGACTGACAGTTAAAAAAAATCTTGCGCGTGTCTGAAGTCTACCAATTCGCACTTAACTAGCGCAATGGCCCTAATTCCCTCTCAGTCAGAAAGATGTCCCAGAAGTGAGACAGAGATAACCCTTTCTTTATCTTTAGATAACTATTTTATTTGTGTTAAGTCTTGTCTAAGGATTTCTATCAATAACTGAGAGCGAAGGCTTAAAATACCATTGAAAGCACGGTAACATGATAAATTTTAAAGGTCTTAATCAAACTTGCAAGAATAAAGCTTTGCACATCCCACGTTACCTTACATATAGGCACTATCTTTAAGTAATTTTAATGAATTCAATTAACCTCAACATACGTTAACAGAGATCTTCTTAACATAATTCTATTAAACCTTTAAAAGCGTGACCTATTAACTGAATGACTTAACACTGACAAGTTCACGATGCAATTACAATCCCCACCTAACGCTTTGCCTACAACAGAGATTCTCAAACTAAGGTTGGGTTGCACCTTGTAACCGTCAAGCCTTACTAACCGTCAAATCCATGGTTAAAAAGTTTATTAGTCGCACCATTTTGGTAAAGTTTCAAATTATATAACTTACTGCTTGATTTCGTCGGCTTGTTATTGTGATTGTCAATTTCCGTATGTCAATATGTCAACATCGAAAAAATCGTGGTCACAGCGACACAAGTGACGTTGATAACAAGTACGTTGGTGCAACATACATAGCATTGTTACATTCCATTGCTATAGTCAAAGTTACATTTACATTGTACTTTACAACAAAAACAACAACAACACAATAACAATAAAAACGCTTTATTTATACACCAACTATATGAACACTTAAGATAGCATATGAGACAGCATACAAAAAGGCGGCCTTATCGCAAAGAAACGATTCCTTCCTTATTATACTTTACTGTAAACTTTTAACGGGCTTATCTACCGCCTACTTTGACAGTCTATATCACTATTTGCCAGCGCTCCCCAAAATGTTTAAACGGTGCAATTTTATACAAGCCACTGAAATAGGACAGGAATAAGAATAGAAAGAATTGATCGATGTGACGTAGCTCGTTGATATTACTTTTACTTTAATCCTAACTAAGACTATCAACGTGCATGTGAGTATGTTTGTTTGTTAGTTTCACGCCTTACCTACTGTTATGTATATAATGTATATATGTAACTGATTAGCAACATTTTTACCCACATTATCAGGTGTTTAGGACATAGGGTACCTTTTATCACGATAAAGACTTCCAACCGCGAGCGAAACTGCGGGTAAAAGCTAATATTAAATAATAATAAAAAACAAAAGTATTGTCTTATGAACTGCTTCAAGTTCCTCAAATTTCCCTACCCATGATCGTTCATACGTTCTTGCGCACTTTGAGAAAGACTGCTCTACCAACGTGTTAAGCTCCTGCAATTACGTCAATTTCTGAAAAACCGCCTGATTTGAGATGCAACCTTGATAGTTCCGTGAGCAGACGAGTCGTGACCTTGGATAATATAATCTAATGGCAACAGTACGTGACTGGCGTGACGCACGGCTGTCTACCGATCATCATTCGCGATGTTTCCTACACGCAGGGCCGGATTTGTAGGAAGGCAGATGGGGCTACGGCCCTCGATCCTCCACAAGAGAAGTTATTACTTCCGAGCATTCTTTTTTTGCGTTTTACCGACAAATATTTACACTTAACTCATTAATACATTTATTGTCAAAATAATTGCATTTATTGGCAATATTTTTTTAAAAGACTTAGAGAAAACATGATCATTTTATTCGCAGAATAATCAGGGACTTGTGCTCCTTCGTTGTCCTAACGCCTCCAGACCGCCAAATCCAGCTCTGCCTACATGTATGCACTTCTCGTAAGCACATGGAGGTAGTGAAAGGGAATTAGACGTAGAAGCGCTTAAAATGTTATGTCATCGCGCAAAGGATTTTCCTTATTCGTAACGTGTTCAGCTTCTTGATGTTTGTCTAAATGTTCACGTTTAATATGTTACCTTTCTTATGTCTATCTTCCTGTGAATACATCCGCATACAATGTACAAGCGTGTAGATTTAATATTAAGGATGAAATTTGTTAAAAACAATTCCCTTAATCATTTTTTTACTGAACACCCAGGAAACTGCACAATATCTGGACAAAAAAGTATTTTCTTGGCACGTTGATGATTTTACGACTTTTATGACGTTTCAAATTCAATAAGTGGCGATAACTAAGTTCCGTTATATTAAATAGTCTATCTATTGTATAAGCATCGGTTATGTTATTTATGAATCTAATAATAAAGACTTCATTTCCATATTATTTAAAGTGCAAGTTACATAATAAAACTTAGTTTAACCAAAGTAATAAAAGGACCGTAAAAATTTATCATTTCAACCCGTTATTGCTTTCAGGATAAAAAATAAAACATCTGAAATAATTAATTAAGTAATGGATAATTACAAAATGAATGTATGCCGTTGGTCATCCAACGGGCAGATAAAGCGAGTCGCGAATCCAGTGCAGTGGAACGCGCTGACCGCAACATTCCCATTGAAAACCGTTGGCATCTTGGAAATGACAACGTTCCACGTGATGCTGTTATACCATCTGTTGACGACCAGTTTACTAAGCTCTCACATGTCTCACATAAAATAGTTATATAGTCTCTAATGCGGCAGGTTGTTGTAGGTCTCATTTAACTGGACGATGTACACGATGAAAATCACTGGATACGTTAGTCCGCAAGTGCCTTAGTAGCACAGGTGATTGTAGTTTATAACGAATTAGAAAATATTCTTATAATGCACCTGAGTAATTATTTAGAGTAGTTGTTAGCAATATGGGCATGGTATGTATGTTATTTAAACAGTATGTTATTTAAACAGTAAAATTACTACGTGTTAGAACCGAAGCCTTGTACAATCATCGTACAGTCATCATATTATAACAGGTTAAAAAAACTAAGTCCCATTTAGGTCAAAGCCTGATAGAAATAGATAGTGTTGAAGTTGAAGTATCGATTAACGCCCGTTAGCTAACAACTTATGACTACCAAAGTTAGAATTTTAACAATTGTTGGCTATAAAAAAAACTGTGATCTATTGTACGCATAAATGAGCATATGATAGTTAATACTATTAGATGTAAAACAATACTGTTACAGATCTTTGAAAATAATTTTATTCTGGTAAAAGATGAGTTAATTAGACAGAAATACTCAAAAGATATTCAGTCACACAAAATTGAAATACGACTTAAAATCTGTACAACAGATAAAACAAAAACACATTTTAAAACACGATAATGTATGTTAAGAACTGATAATGAAAATTCATAAATTTCAAAAGTAGTCAATAATGAGATGTGAAACAAAGAAGAGGATGTACTATTATGACTTTTAATCAATTTCGTCGACATTATCAATGGCGGGACCGACAGCGATGCGGCCATATGAACGCATCAAACTAAATTTAAATGTAATAAAAGCGAATTTCAAAGTAATGGAATAACCGCTTTCATCCTGTCCGTGAGCCGATGACCTGACAGCGAGACAACTATTGATGTTGGAAATATTATTCGGGTTATTTATATTGACATGTTTATGATACAAAAAGGTGATAAACATTATAATATTTATTATGGTCATATTATGGGTTATAAAGATAAACGATAACGCAACAAAAATAAATATTAGATGATAATAACAAAAGTGAATAGGGCAGATTTATTGAATTTTATTAGTTGATGCAATTTGTAAGAGGTTGCAACAGTGTTTGCTAGCTCATTAAACTTTAATTAAAAACTTGGACAAATAAACAGCAAAGGATTTGATTTGATTTCATTTGCAAGTTATTGAATTATGTACAGCCAGGGAAATGCAGTAATTACGTTCAATTATAATATAATTATTTATCAAGTTGTATCATAAATCAAATTTCATCTGTCCGAGAGTTTACCAACAGTGTGCATTTAAAATAGAAAACATGACTGCTAAAGCTGTACTAGAATATTAAAACTTTACATTTGTAGAATACAACAAAGCACCGTTTAAGTTTAACAGTAAATAGTGGAACATTAGTTTTTAATACGTACCAAATGCAAAGTCATCTGATATCGCTTAAGTCTTTAATTCATTCAGCTGATAAGGAATAAATTAGAATGACAAAACCAACAACTATTAAGAAGAAAATTTACTACATACATATACACGGATCATTATTAAAGTTCCTGTCCTAATTACACAACTTACAGGAACGATTAAATCAAGTCGATCGATAGTGAACACATTACCAGCAAATAGTTGGAGATAACACGATTCAACGCGATTAGTGATGGTCCGCTTGTGACCGACTTCGAGTAATTTACTCAATAACGATTCACGTGGTAATGTGTATCGACGCTATGTAGTAATATTACAATTATTACATGCCTCGAATAACATACGAGAAATAGTTGATGAAATATTAAGAAGAACAATCCAAAACAACACATCGGATAAAAGAGCATGTCACAAGATAATTAATCAAAATGTTAGAAGCTATACATTTCTTTCCATAATGAGTTACATAAATACTAGAGAAATGAATTATGTACATATTTAAGAACGATGTTACAGCCTAGGGAAATTAATATCTCAAATATAAATTAGGAAGGAAAATATGTTAAAAATATTAAATGTGTGTGCACTCCGCACTTGGCTAGCGTAATGGACTAATGGATAAAACTTCTACATTTCCAAAGTGGGTCAGAAATGGGTTCAAACGTTAATACTAATTTGAAGTGCAATGTAGATTTTGTTATGGTTATATAAAGTATGAATGACTTTAAACATTTGTAAATAAGTGAACATACAGCAGTGATAGCCTAATGGTTAAGAAACTCTGCCTCTCATTCGAGGGGTTCGAGGTTCAAACCCCAGGCACGCCCCTCAGACTGAGAACAGTCTAAGTATAAGTCTAAGTTATGGGCGTATTAGAAATTAATTATCACTTGCTTTAACGGCGAAGGAAAACATCGTTATAAAACCTGCATACCCGAGAGATTTATAAAAAATACTCAATGGTATGTGAACTCTCCCAATACGCACTTAGCCAGATCGGTGGACTTTGGTAATGGGTTGTTGCTGATGAAATAAGTAAACATTATCTTACAGAGATGTAGGTACATAAAATGCTATTGAATGAAGTAGGACCATAACAACACTGAAGATAGTATTGTTCTCGAGAATAATATCGCAATAGCTATATTCTGGGAGGACATAAACGAATTTATTGGTCTCCGACGCAATATTCAAGACATTTACCTTCATCATTAACACGGAGTTCAGGCGGTAATAATCGTCAGTTACAACACTAGGAGCAGTTCCATTAAAATTATCTAAATACCCATCAAACGCAATACTATCGTTAATAATCTCACTAGTAATGATCGTTGGGTCCCTGAACCTCCACATTTCAAACCGATCCGGTCGTGGTTTGGGTCAATTGATTGAATTCGTAGCCGATCGCCCCCAGTCACTCACAATGCCCGAATTAATGGCTGAAAGAAATGACATCAACCGACCTTTATTGAAAATGTTTAATGGTATTTTTGCTCGATCCGCTTTTTTTTCTCGTTCTCTTCCATTAGGTACCTTGATGTATTTTTCGCTATCCTGTTTATAAAAGCCACAAATTTCACCTCTCAGCCCAATCCGCTGTCAGCATTTACCTGTCGACAAAAGAATAATATTTATCAATCAATCGGTCTTTGTCGTGCAATTTGGTTTTATAGTATTATTATATTTCTTCACGAATATATATGTACGAGTATTTCCAATGGGAAAGTGTAGTGTACGTCCAACAAAGTCAAAGGCAGAAGTTGAGGATAACCCGTTCTTTGGGAAGGAGGTGACCGAAAATTATCGAATAGTCAAGAAAGGATAGCGTAAAGGCTTAACAAACTTACAGAACTGTTTTCATCTTCAGCGGTTCGCGTGTTTCGAGGTTGTCGAGTATAGAGAAATATTTCAGTAACTACCAGATAAAGTATTTTCTAAATCGATTTTTCGTAGCGTTTAATTGGTTTACTTCCGATGGTATATAAGGTTAACTTTATTGTCATCCAATGTATTGAATATATAGAATTTAATGGTATCATCAGAAACTCTCTAGAAGGTTCATCCAAAAAACAACGTAACACATATTTTCTCTATACATTGACATACATCGTTGCGTTCTTTCCGAGGTAAGCAATAAGGTAGATTGTATAAAAATATGGCTTTACTTATTATTAACAATTCTCACGTAATCTCCGAAACACATCCCTTATTATGATCGACATGTAGAATTCTGCTAGAGGTCATTTGTCAAAGTACCAACTATAATTATAACAACTTGTTAGTGTAATGAGCTCGATAATTTCGTCTTCAACCGAACTCGAAAGACGACATAATATTACGTATCTGTGATCGACTTTAGGTAGGAATCTAATCTTATCTGACGAAGGGGTTACAGATGGGCGGCGGTAGCCACTTAACGTCATGCGGACTGCATGCTCGTCTACTATTCCTATATTATATAAAAAAAAAAAACAGAAATATATGTATTTTTAATTATTGGCCTGCCTAGAAATCGAGCCCCGGACCCTGCTGTCCATCCAGTACAGGACATACAAACTGAATCGACATTCATCATCATCATCATCATCACTCATGGAGGCATGAGAGGTCTTTGACTATACGACATACTATAGTAGTTCATGAGTGAATGTCTAAATGACAAATTTGCAACAAATCACTTAATAAAAATTTGATAAAAACGACAAAATTGCAATAATTAAAACAAATTGTGTATAAAACGGAATCAATTAATAATTTTGATCCCTACAATTGAATTTATAGTGAGTCTAAATTAGCTTAATAAAATAGTCACCACAAATGCATTATTGTACCATTAAAGCTTCCACATAATTTATACGTGTATAAATATACCGACACATTACTAAATTACAATCGTTGTTCATTTAGTTACGGTTCATTTCGTCCATTTGTACTCGCTACATGTGTGAGTAATGTTTGTACAGTCGCTATGTGTGCGTATAAAACGTTTATGAAGAAAGTCAATTTATTTATGACTTTGGTATGTTCGACTGTATGGAGTTCTCTGCGAAACCTTAACCGGTTGGGATGATTCAAACGACACTTATAAGGCTACTTTCATATTTTAAAATACAAGCGCGTAAAAAGTTGTCGTAAATTTGACATCTAATACTATGGTTCCTGAGTTTAAATCCCAGGCATAAAACTCTCACTTTTCCTGAGTTACGTGCGCGTGGACGTCACAACGATCGTTGCCGATTGTCGTTGGCGATGGCTGGCGTCCGTCGGTGGCAGTCGTCGACGTAGATTGTCGCTCGTGTATTACCTCCCTTACTTTCGTTCGATCAGAGGCAATGACATTTTTTATAATACATGAGTAGCAGACGGGCATGCAGTCCACCTCATCGTAACTGTTTACTGCCGCCCATAGACATCTATAATCAACCCCAGATAAGGTTAGATTCCTACCTGAGGTCGGCCACAGATGCGCAGCTACTCTTGAGGACTAAGTAGAAAAGTATGTCTCCTTTACTACACCCTTCAGATCGGAACACAGCAGCGCTTAACACTACTGTTATAAAACACAAATAGGTGTGGCGGTGGTGCCATCGGAGTCGAACCACAAATAATTCTACCACCTTCAAACAAAACAAACAAATGAAATTACACAAGTGTTACGCAAGTAGCGTCCAAGCGGATAAATTCGGCAACCCTGTGCAATCTGAGGGCGCGCTTGTCCCCTCATTACTGCGAGGCGCATTAGGCCTCGCGGGGTCCATTAGACCTGCGGCGACCGCGCCGCGATCCTAGTTTCCGTCCCGACGCTCCCCGGAGCACTTATAACCCCATCCAGCTATATCCGCCCCTAATAAGGGACTCGACGCCTAATTGACTTAACATCGGATTAATAACGGTTTAGGACTGAAATATGTTTACCGACACGACCGTGCTACGGTTTATTTGCTCGGAAGTGGTGCTTTATAGATGGTGAACATTTTAAAGTGTCCGTTTTCTGAACACCCCAATGTTACGTTGAAACTCTGTAAGCTCTGCCTATAACATTTAAATTGATGAAAGGATCAGTGGTCAGGTGTGTTAAAGTCGTAGCAATAGCTACGTAGCCTATTCACAATGGAAATGATATAACTAATAACCTTTTCTGTACCAGGAACCTCACTTCTTCCATCTTACAGGGGTACACAGAAAGACACAAAAAATTCAGACTAGAAATTTTTAATCCTTATTTTATATGGCTGCCTTTCGGGGAACGAAGCTGAAACTCGGTTCGTAGTGGGCTTGCATAGTGACTGCTGTTCTACGAATAAGGTGGTCGTCATTTTTGTGCTAAAAACACTTTTCTTTGACCTTTTTTGCTTTCTTGTTTTTGACGACCCCGTGACGGAGCGGGCACCATACTGGTATGACGCGCAAAGGGTTCCGGGTTTGACCTACGACCGGACAGATATCTAAATAATGAATTTAGACTTCTGTTCTGGGTGTTTGTGTATTAGTCTATGTGTCCATGGCAATCACGACACAGAGAATATTAGAGAGTGGTTGTGTGGGTAGAAAGTGTCTTTAAACGTCCTTTAAACTTATACAAAGGTTTAATACAACTTCCACGTATAAGATCACTATAGAAAAGTTTTATTTTAAATTTATAAAACAGAAAATACACCGATATCTGGCAACACTCGCAATCGTCCGATTTGCAAACTTAATAACGTCGAAAATATTTCTTTGTAAAACTTTTTATTCTCACTTATTTTTTTAATTACGCATCCAAAAATGCTAGGAAGCGTCAGGTGGGGCAAACTTGGACCGGAAACTGTCCCCAGGTTTAATTTGTAGTCACTTATTGAATAGTGCGAAATGAGTTCGCGGCAGCACACTCCGACAAAACTTGTGAAACTCCGACAAAAGTTGGTCGAAAGACTTAGAAACTCCGATAAGACTTGCATACTGTCGCTGTGCGTGCTGAAGTTTCATCGTATTCACGATGACTATATACAAGACAATATTATCGATTGAATTTTATTGAATCGAAATGCCGAATTTTAAATAAGAATACTCTATAACTATTTCTATACTTGAACAAGTTGAAGTCTTGAAGTTTGATTCAAAACTGTTTATTGAAACAGATAGATGTCGTTTTTGACTTTTGTTAAAGTTTCATAACCTTTCCACGTGCATATTTTTCTGTTTTTAAATAATATTTGAATCACCCCTTTTAAAATAATTTATGTAAAGTATCACAACACCAAAATAGTCGAGAGATATTTTGACAAAAGTTCTCTTGAAGAAACTTTACGCGGTTACTTACTTCGTGTTAATTTTGTTGCTTTTTGCTTTTTTAACCTAATTTTTCACTTTACATTGACTAAACATTTCGCGGTTTTAAGAAACTTCGTTGTATTTAAAAGTCCTTTTAATGCTTAAGAAAGGACACGTCGACGTAGCCTTTTCGCCTTTCAACAAACTTTCTTCGACAGCCTACGCTTGTAAATCTGTTCGCTGTTCATTAATTTCGTTCATTCATCTTTACATTCAGGACTACTCAGGTTATTTGATACTATGTGGTCACTGCCACCATGTGTCTACACAACCATTACAAAGACTATTTTGATGCTACTAATACGGTTATAAATATTTTTTTTATAAATAAAATAGCACAG
>DWIJ01000293.1:0-12261 GCA_018248315.1 Chioides albofasciatus
TAATTAATGGTGATACGGTTTTTTTTATAATATAGGATTAGCAGACAAGCATGCCACCAGCACTCCACCTGATATTAAGTGGCTGATATTAAGATTAGATTCCTATCTGAAGTCGACCACAGATGTGCCGCTATCCTTGAGGACTAAGCTGAAATGCCTCGGAAAGTATGTCTCCCTTACCACACCCTTCGAACCAGAACACAGCAGCGATTAACACTGCTGTTATTAGGCAGAAATAGGTGTGGCGGTGGTTCCGCCGGAGTCGAACCACAGAGGGTTCTACCACTTTTAAATGGACGGAGCTGATTTGGTGACGATTGGTGGCTGACGTGCAAGCTCCCTTGTTTGTGAAGGCAGATTGAGTGAGGTCTCTTGTTATCACGTTAGAAGTTAGGTGGCAGTTGTTTTTGAAGTCTTATGAATATGCAGTCTATATAATGTTAAGTGGGTACTGTTGCTCAAGGATGTCTGTACCCAAGGCCGCCTAAAATAGGGTTCTATCTAAACCGGATGTTAGATGCGTTGCCACTCTTGAAGACAAAATGGTAGCCTCATATACGTATGAGACAGCCTTTACACTATTAAAATACACCGAAATACACCGAAACATGTCTAGTCCTACACACTAGAAATAGATGTAATAGATGTAGAACACTAGAATAGAAATCGGCGGTAGTGCCTCCTCGTTCGAACCGTACTGTTTCTACAACGTTTCAAACCTTCCTCCAATATGTGTTGTAGCAACTTAACAGAATTTATGTAATAAGTAGAAAATAATGAGGAGTCATCTATCTCCAGCAGTGGGACAAAAAATATACCTAAACAAATAAACGAAGATAATTCTAATGCTCTCTTTATCCGCATCGGCAAATGAAACACTTTGAATATGTACAATCTATGCCGCAATCAGAGCGCTAATTGACAAGCCGACCGCGCTTCTATGAAACTAAACTCTTTGTCATTCGTGTAAATGATTTCATTTGAATACAACAAGCTGTTTAGAAAAATGTCTCGGAACAATTTTGCTTCATTGATACTAATACTAGGTCTATTTTGAAGTAAAGTCAACCCACACACACACACACTGCCACACTGCCGCGCTCTCCCGCACTCGCCTGCACGACCCACATCGGCCGCCTAGCTTCCTTCGGCTAGGCACATTGCGCACTATCCGTTTCCATACATTCTTGCGCTAATTTATCTCACATCGCTACAACTCGATGAGTCGTGATCGTCGTGGAAATATTCTAAATTGGAACTTCGCTTCGTTTTTACGACTAGCAAATTTCCGTAGTTTCGGCACTGTTCAGTTTAATTTGGAAAACCATTTTTTATAAAAATTACAATAAAATAAAACAACTAATACACAGACAAAGGTACAAAAATATCAATAAACACGATCGTCGAACGCGTCCGTCTCTCCGCGGCTCGTTATCTGATGTTTTGTACTTTTGCTCTGAATAACGAATATACGTAGGTTAGTAGTATATGAGATCATTGCGCCGCATAACACCTCCATTATGCGCTTAATTAGAAAATACCGTCAAAATATGCAGACAAAGTATACGCTAACGTCCTATTTTACATCGGAGTGAGTGGACGCCGGCGTTGGCAAACTAAATAGACAAGAATATACAAAACTACACGACACGGTCACTTAGACGATACGATCGACACTAACATAGTAACATAAGACTAGCTGAAATGCGATAAACACTATTACAAATTAAAACTTAAATTACATCTTTGATTAATAACTCACTCGGTTTACCTTGAAAAATACATCGTTAAAAACGGTATCAATTCCAATGTAAATGCATAAAGATATTTCATCGGAACTCCGGACCAGTCGAAAAATCGAGAGCTTTATTCTTCTATAAATCCAGGAACTACAAAACGGTTTTAAAAAGTATACTTAATACCGCACTACTCGATATTACAAGACCTAGATAGAAAGGCAACTTACACCTTACATAGCTACGGAAGGGACTTCACTCCGTCGTTTGGAAGAACATTGCCCCGCAGGGCTAGGCTTGTGTCAGGTACCCGATTCTTGGTAAGGTCCCGTCACAGTGCAAGGATGCATCGGGAAGAGAGTTGTCCACGACATTGTGGTCTGGGTATCCGTTCTTAACATAATTTGTCCACTTTTTTTAGCAGCATTAGTAGCTTCCACGAGAGCCGATAGAGAACTGTAACCTCCTGGGATCACATCTTCTGCAGTTTTCCATTTCTCTGCAGTTGGAGTTTGTCGGTGTTCCGGACCGGGTGTGGACGCCGGTGATACAGAATTTGAATTGGGACCAGGTGTAGATGGATTTAATCCCAACTTTTTCAATCGCATTTTCTCTTCCCATTCTTCTAGACCATGTTTCGGACGATTTAAATTTCTGTGCTGATAAAACACTAAAGAAATTCTAGTTGGATTTACTCTATTTGGACTCTTAACAGATGTTGTGGAATGCATTTCGTGCTTAGCACATTCGAAGAGGACACTACCATGACCTAACGCTATCGCTACTCCACCCATTTGACTATCTTTGAAGCAATCTAAGTTATCGGTTACATCAGTGACTTCACCAATAGGATCTGCTTTAGGCGGCTCTGGTGGATAGGGAATAGAAAATGGTGGTGGATATAAACACCAATTAGGTGAAGTCTGACACCAATTCGGACTCGGATTCTGATAAAAGTTCGGAGCAAAATTCGGATTATATTGATATCCGTATGAATTGTAACAATGAGAATTTCTTATCAACTCTTCTCTTTTGTATTTCTCGGCGTTGTAATATGCAAGACTGTTGTAATCATTGTATGTGTTTTCATAAGGATTAAAGTGTCCGTATGGATTAGGTGAAAAAGGGTAAGTATTAGGTACCTGTGGGTAATTGCCATATCCCTGTAAAGTGGCCTGATTTCCATAGTTGTTTTGATTGACTGGATGAAAATTGTTACCCGAAAAATCATGTACGGGTTTATTTGTTAATGCGACATTTTGATTGTTCAGGTCATCGTGGCTAATTGTATAGTTAGTTTGTTGTGCTGCTGTTTGTGGTATAGCAGGGTTCATTCTGTTATCGTAGGGGCTTCTGTGCTCATATCCTTGAGTTAGTTGAGGTCTATCAGAAGGTGGATAGGGTTTTAAAAATGTAGAATTTTCAATACCATCAGGAGTACTCATATGTTGAGAGCGTGATGGTGGTCTTGCTTTAGGCACTCTAAACAATGCATTCTCATTATCAGTTGTTTGATCTTTAGATTTAGATGGATCCCAATTTTTGGAATCTGGAGATTTCCAAACACTTTTTCGTGCTTCTGTAGAATTCAATCCATCATTATTTGGGGATTTTAATTCAGGCATTTGTGATGGAGCTGGAGATGCCGGTGTGCTTTGTGATTTTTGTGAGATTTCGGTTAATCTGGGTGAATTAGGCATATCAAACTCAGGCATTTTATGAGTTATATCCCCAACTACATTTTGTTTTTCTGTTTCGGAGGTAACCTTTTGTGGTATTTGGTCAGAATTCGGTTCGCTTCTATTAGAGTCAGGACTATAATTATTTGGAGGCACATTAAGATGTGCTGTTGTAGAATCAGGGTCTTCTTTAACGACATTATTAAACATCCCATTATTTGCAAAATCAGGCCATTGGCTTTGTGATGTATTTATCTGAACGGGATCAGGGTTGCCGAATTGTGGATCTCTCTTTTGCAATCCCGATGCGAAGCTTGGTAATTGATTAGGATTAGAATTTTGAGGACTTCCCTCTACCATTGAGGTAGCGTGATTAGGATTAGGATTATAAAGCGTATTCTGATGATGCATATTATAACTTTGATCATATGGATTATATGGTGAATCTAATACAGTACTAGAAATCTGATTACTTTGTAGTTGGGCTTCTGTGAAATTGTCAATCATAGAAGCCATATCAAGCAAGGCTGGGTTGCTTAAGTTAGTATTGATAAGACCCGAATTAGGGTTATGCATATTTGGATTAACGAACGCGGAGTTGTAATGCGTATTATTAGAAAACGCTGAAGGATTAGATTGGTTTAGCCCCGCTGGAGTAGTAGCTCGTGGAGATGCGCTGCTTTGACTTCTAGGACTGGCGTTGTTCCTGTTATCGCTGGGATTAGGAGTTCTCGGTGTTGGAGTGTTGCACTGTGTTTTTTTCTGATTGTTAGGACTTTGTTGTGAGGCATTAGCAGAATTATTATTGGACTCCGAATTGTTATCTTCGTCTTTTCGCTTCTTGCCGTGCCGCCTACATGGTTGTAATGGTACTGACCGAACTCGAACTTCCATAGGATATCTGAAATAGACGTTAAAATTGTGTTATAGTTTAAATTCTTAATGACGTTTAAAATAAACTTTGCATTGAAAATGAAAACGATATGAGAATAAAAATGAAAACGTTGTACATCACCACTCACTTTTCCAGAACTTCTAAGGCCCCGTTGTTTATCTTCTCCTCCTGGCCTTCTTTGGATCCAAATTCATCTGTGGTATCCAGCACGTACAGAGGCAGTACGTGAAGTTGTTCTTCAGCTGGTTTGGAGAGGTTGCGATGTTTTGCCAGAGTAACAACGGCCGTGCAACCGTTGTTCATGTTGTGGAGGTCTCGGTGGGCATGCGCACAGAAGTCAATGCAAGCTGTTACACCTGCAATATTAATAATGATCCATAAATTTATGTGAAAGTTTATTGTATATCAAATGTAATGGTATGAAAAGTGTTTAGTAGTCTTAAAGGTAAAAATACGGTATCAACATTTTACCTGAGAAAGGCCGTCCTGGCTTGAAGCCAAGTCGACAATCAGAAGCTTCTTTCTCAAACTGACATTGGTTTTCAAAAGATTTTGGTGCCAGATTCATGTAGAGTGGGCTCAGTAAGGTAGCCAAAACGTTCATGCGCTCCTCAATCTCGCTCTCCTCAGTTTTGACCGAAAGTCGGAACTTGCGGACGGTTTTCGAACGGGCGTATTTGCATCCATTGTAATACATGGACCAAGAGCAGCCGAAACTGTAGGAAGCGCCGCACGTTTCTGGATCTAGACCTGAAAATACCAAAAAACAAAAGTTATATTAATTTTTCCAGAAAAGCGAAAAAAGTGTACATACTGTTGTTATTTGTAAGTTCTGAAAATAGTAGAAATAGCGATGGATTTGTGCTTCTACGGTCTTTATCACATAGCATCGATTTAAGGTTAATAACAATTTTGCGCTGCTGCTATTAGGAGAAAGTTGAAGTCAGAAATATCAGCAATATTTGTAAGTTATGTGTCATTTTTCATTACTTAATAGAAGTTATACGTACCTTGACAAGCGCAAGTTCTGTTCTCGTTGGTGGCACAGCGCCGTGTCGTGGGCAGGCCGTATCTGTTGAGTTTGTGGGATAGCAGCGTATAGTCCAGGTCAGCCTCCGACTGCGGGATGCCTTCCCACGCGACCAAACACACCACGATCCATGATGTGGCGCATTTGTGACCGTTGCGGAATTTAACAACCACCAGTACCTTTTCTGTATAGTTTGCGCGTCTTATTACCTGTAATTTGAAATGGTTAATTTTAAAATATAATCAAAACTCTGCACTGTAAAAGTTCATAAACAGATATTTTTATTCATTATTCAGTATTGTCGAGTTTTATGTTTGGACAGGATTCTTTGAAATTAAATATTCCTAGAATTTCTAGTCTTCTTCACAGTCTACAAACGTTTTTGACTTCGTTTTTGTTAATATATACAGGGAATGGTGCTTATAATTAGGTAGCCCAAATGCGTTAATGGTTGCGCTATCAAAATCTTGAAAATTAAATGAAATAAGTAATAAACGTTGGGATCCATACACTCACCCACTTAGCCATCGGGCATCCTTGAGCGGATTTTCCTTCTTTGCCCGTATAGCAAATTTTCTCTATCCGTAGCTCTTTTCCGGATAGTCCTGTTCGAGTTTCCAGATCTTTTCGAAGTTCTAATAAAGTAGATGCTGCACCTGTAACCATGCGTTATTAAAATTAAAAATATTTCAGGTTTTCTTTCAATATTATATGGATTCAAGGTTGTTGTTAACTTTTAAATGTGGCTTTGACTTTTAGTAGCTTAGTTATCAATAGATAATAAAAATTAATTAAAAGAAGTCCATTAATCTTAGTCAGTTATGAATCTACTTTGAATACAGTAAAATCAATAAGTGCTTATCTCGGCTTATTAAGTTTAAAGAAGTTTGTAGATAAAATTTCAATTTAATAAAAATAGTCTTACCCAGATGAGTATAATAGCTGCCAGGTTCAGGAGGATTTTTATCAGCTGGGAAACAATTGCAGTCGGGGACTTCTGTTCTTGAATTATTTCTTAATTTCTCCAGGTTTTCCAGATATTCCTTAGAATAATTGAATTTATTCTCTTTTGGAGTTTTGTTTAAGAGGTCCAAAACTGGAGTCCCAGGTTTTGATTGATTTTTAGGGTCAGATTTATCCGTCGAATCTGGGTCATCTTCGAGTATTTCATCTTTAGTTTGCAGGCCTGGACATGCACCGTCTCTTAAATGTTCCGGTGGAGGCTTTTTGGTCGAGCCTTGACGACAACAGGAATATCCTACTTCATTACGAATAGCGACTGGACCTCCGTCACCTGAAAACTTGTACGGCTCATGTCTTGGTGGACCGAAGTTTAAGTTTTTGTAAATTTTATGACCAGGTGGCGAATGTTCCGATTTTATTTGCTCTATGTAGTAAGGCAACTTTGGTTCTGTTGGTGCAGTTCTTTCCGCATCATATCGAATATCTGATTCTTTAGTTGCCTTAGCATCAAAATTCCGATTGTACTTTTGAAAACCAACACCTTCTTGTGATCTTGGAATTTGTGAATAAATCTCTGCTGACTCCTGTCTTCGGTCAAAGGGATAGTTTTGAAAACCGGAATAATTTTGCATCTTTGGACCAAAATTTTCTTGTTTAATTGTGGAAATTGGTGGTAGGACGGTATTTTGTGCTGGTCTAGGAATTGCACCATTTTGATATTCCCTATAGGAGTTATTTAATGGTATATCATTTTGATAAGTGTTCATCATTCTTTGAGGCTCTATCTTCATTTTATCATCCTTTTGATATTGATAATTATCTGGCACTTCTAATTTCGGTATTAAAAGTGCCGGCTGTCTAAATTTAGCATCATAGACTTCTCTATCATAAGCTCTTTTTTGTGCGTTCGTATCAAGCGCCGTAGCGCAGTTTTGTTGATTCATCTCCGATACTGGTCCGATAAGCATTTTTGATTGAAAATCTTTACTATCTTGTTGATTATAACTAAAACTATCACTACTGTAAACTTCTGCATATTTTTGCATTTCATATGGTACGTTTGCATAAGTACCATATTGTCCTCTCATGTCTGCGTAAGAGGGCAATTTCTGAGGAGTTTTGGATACGTTCTTAGACGAATTGTGTTTATCATAATTTCTCGAGACTTCCGTCCCCCCCTCCCATACTTGGTGGCCACCACCTCCGAGTTCACCCGCACCGTAGGCTTGGGTGTTTTGTGAATAATTACCAGCGACAGGGTAACCCTGTTCGCCTATGCGGTAATTATCTCGGAGATGGTGGCTATACGATAAAAAATGACCGGTGGTGTTCCTGTCATCACTGGCGGCGCCCTTTCTATCGTCCAATCCCCTGGGCGGTCCCTCGCCAGGATCACCTTTGTCCGGCGGTGTGTTAGTTCCATCCCGCGTATGGTTTTGTTTATTTAATATCATCGTTTTCAACCTCGAGTTTAAATTCACCCTGTCCGATTGTGAAAATATTTGCTGTTCAGATTCCTCCTGTCTTTGTTGTTGCATTTGATTCTGCATTTGTTGATTTTGATGGTTCTGCATTTGATTTTGTATCTGGTGTTGTTGGTTTTGTAGCTGTTGCTGTTGCTGCTGGTTTTGCATTTGTTGTTGTTGATTCTGAATTTGCTGTTGTTGATTTTGTAGTTGATTGATTTGCTGTTGATTTTGTATCTGTTGTTGTTGATTTTGAATTTGTTGGTTTTGAATTCTTTGGTTGTGTTGCCACTGGCGCTGTTGCCAGTCGTTTTGATTTTGCGCTTGATTGTTTTCTCTATACTGTCCGCTTGAGTAGGCGCCCGGATACCCGTTACAATCTAGTGAAGCTCGCGGACCGTTGCTCCCCTGCAGGTATCCAGGCTCGGCGTTTCCCGAATGCTGTCCATTCGGTGTATTCTGTTCCTGTCTCTCCCCGTCATTGTTCGTATCTCCTGACCCATTTTCGCCACTGTTATATTCCTCCGAGTGTTCTGAGGTATACTCTGATCGTTCATAATTCTGTTGGCTGACTGTATAAACAGGCGCTGCGGATGTTTGACCTGAGCTCTGATACGAGGCAGCAGACGCTGGCCTCGAATCATTGCCCGTGGTCACACCAGTCGTGGGCGCTTGTTGTCCGTACTGCTGCTGGTAGTCAGTAGTATAGTGAGGCGCCCTTGGAGATGGCACGGGGGTATAAGCCCCGCGATTCGATGGGGGCCTCTGGGTAGGCACGGCTTGTATACCAGTCTGATAGTAGGTGTTATTGGTGGCATCGAAAGTGGTGGCTACATTCTGGACGGTGTATGTAGTATTGGCTTGATAATGCGGTGACGTCGCGTAAGGTGTATTGCCCTGGTAATCTAGCGTAGTCTGGCCAGTTTGCGTCGGTAGCTGTTGGATGAACTGGTTTTGCCAACCTGTGGAAATAATCATAGTTAAGTAATTTGTTAAATGTGAAAAATTATTACCACGGTTATTATATAATGCTAACATTCAAATCATTAAAGCTAATGACGGTTGTTACAAACTTGTTATTATCAGAAATAATTCAACATTTTGTGACTGCCAAATTCTTAAATTAAAACATTGCTAATTAAAGCAGTGACACGACGCTAATCCCTGACAGAGTTCATTATAAATTTCGGTGAAGTATGCGTCCTCGTTAGGATGTTATTTTTTAATTCTCATGCGAGTTACGAAATTTAATCTCTTTGAATAATATTTTAATTAGTTGTTAGATACTTGCCTTGCGATGGGTCCGGCTGCCATGTTGCCGGGAATCTGTTGGGATCTCCGGCGTAGAAGGGCATCGGTGCCTGTAAAATCAAATTTGTTACAAAATTACAATCGATTGTCGTCGACATACCCTAGGAATTGTTGTGCCGACAACCTGCAAGCACCTAATTCGTTTATCGTTTGTTACCAGTTTTGTACCAATATCCAATATCCCATTGCTGAAGTTATAATCCCTACGCAAAATTTTCCCAGATACGAACCATATGTCTTGAAGAACTAATTAATTAATTTGCTCATTAAAAAGTATGAAGAGCACATGTCTACGTTTAATTTAATTTTCGTTACGTCGTATTTTAAGTGTAAAATTATAAGTGGCCATTTCGTGTCACATATTTAACGAGCTCCTTAGATTTCAGTGATACATGTGTTTATGCATCACACATGATCGGTGTATCGCGGCCGAGGTCGCGGCTAGACCTCGTCCATTGTTTACTTCCACGGCGTCCGTGTGAACTGCCCTAACGTAATCGAGGTCGGTAAACCTTGTATTTATGTTAAACTGTGTTATTAAAGTAATTTCAGGCATTGGGGACGATGCGTACGTGTCTGATTCCATCAAACCTAGATTGTAGACCTAGACCCGAAATTCAATAGGACAGTTTTTATTGAAAGTTTCAGCAATTCATTGGTGTCAGTTACTAATTTTATAACACCCTAGTATTGAATATAAACGTTAATGACTCGTTTGTTTTGCAACAACAAACACTTTAAAAAGAAGACACGCTCTTGGCATTAAAAGCATGAACTTGAAAAGTATTTTCATCTTACACGGAAAACTTTACACCTAACGAAGCAGAAGTTTTTCAAATCTGTGTTTAATTTTCTTTTTTGGAGTATCAGGCACCTTCAGTTCAAGGTGACTCGTCGGACACTGTTTCAGCAAACTTATTTAAGGCGAGAAAACAAAAATTACGAACGTATTACGGTCGGCATTGCCTCGCTTGCTTTAAACTTCTTACGTAATTAAAAATAAACTTAGACTCGAGAAATCCGAGGGCTGGCTCGAAAAAACGCAGGTAAGAAATGAATTTTTTAATATCGCAGGCAAGAATATTATTAAATTATAAAACTTGAGTGCGCAAAACGGGGCTAAAGCACCCGGAAAACATGTTATGAGAACATTATATGTATCAGTTGAATATACATACATTACTTCCAGCTCGTGGTTAAACTTTGTAAGATTTTAATTTCTCCGCAAAACAGAACGCCTTTCAGAGTTCGGTGAGATTTTCATTAACGTGCGCCCGTCACATGTAATTAAAACTTAATGGGTAATAGGATTTAATAATTAAATTATTGTTTTTCATTACATTCCAAATGTTCAAGAGCTATTTAATTTATTTAATGGCTGTTTTGCAAGTGTGGAAATTGAAAATGTTGAAAAAGAAATTAGAAAAAATTCTAATTGAAAACATCCTAAAACATGTAGGATATAAATTACAAATATAGATCGACAAAGCACAAAACGAAATAAAATGTCTCGTTTCAATCTGGGAGCGATAAATTCGGCGAGCGAGCGGCTGCGCGCAGAAATTGCTCAAGTTGGGCGCTCGGCGCAAATTAAAAATTTTCAACTTTAACGTTGACGTATGTTGAATGAATTCAACAGGAATTACTCGATACAATTTAGTATAAGTTACTATGCTTACAACTTTTGTGAAAATAGTTATTAGAAAACGACTCTACGCGTTTGTGATCAACTGTCATGTCTGAAATTAGTTATTTTAAAGATTTAGCACGTAGCAACATTTTCAGTTATAAACTTTAAATATTCCCACAGACACTTCAAGGTGTATTTAGTTACTAACCTACCTACCTACTTTAGCTATAACCTTATAATAAAGATAATGAAGTCAAGAAAAAGGTTAAAAAATAGGTTAATCCTAACTTTATGCAAACAAAACCAAGTTGCTATCATTTGTTGTCGGCGAAATTAATCCTATAGAGAAACAAACACAATTACGTAGCATAAACTCAATTAAAATTATCAAAACTGGCTTTTAATGACATTTTATTTAGCGAAACAACATAACAGGGAAAAGATAAACAAATTAAGCGAGTCCTTGGAGATGAAGCTTACTTTATTTACGAGGGGATTTTCGTTAAATTCGATTTACGACCGCGAAATAGCGACGCTTTTTTCCTAAGCTTGATAATTACGTTCAGTTTTTATTGTAGTAATAGCACATCAAACGAAATACTATCGTAGAAAGAAAATATCCGAAACAAACTAATATAACGTGTGTCGTGTTGCGTGTAGTTCATTTATGAATTAAGGATTATCATGTTTTGTTTATAAGCCTAGTGATAAGCATTTCTTAAATAAAATATTTTGAATTTTTATGAATTACTGACACCTCTTTCCTGTAATTCGTTTGACCTTTTGCCATGTACTTTGAAATGAATTAAGTATTTTTGGATATAATAGATAGCTAACCACTGCATTTAGCAATTATCTATTTTCTTGCAGTGATCGTAGTGCCGATAACAACTTTTAGATGAGACATTTTAGGTAGAGACGTAAGAATTATTGTGATCGAATCAGGAAGGGGAAAGGGTGTGGCGAGGAGAACTGAATTCCTACTTACCGTGTTCACGATAGGATATCATGCATTAGAGTAGCAGCTTGCAAGCCTTGCAGCAGAATTGATAGATAATCTGCGTTCTGACTAAAATAAGTAAGTCCATACCTACCGTAATTTCATTCGGCTTTGGATTTGTTATAAAGGGATGAACAGGCTCGAAGACATGATATTGATTATAGATCAATTGCTTCTCTGACGATTACAGCTCTAGAAGTTTCTAAAGATTTTTTAGTTACTTACCATATGTTAGAATGAGTGGTCGTGCTTCACGAGGTGCTCGTTATACGAGAAGAGATGAAGATACAGAAGTTACGGCTTCATCGAAATCGTAACGACGGTCAGCAAGGTTAAGAAGCTGGGAAGTTTCAAAAAGTTACTAAAGTCATACTCACCATATTTTGGCTCGGCTCCTGCTTCATGGTGGGAGCGGGGAAGGTCCAGGTGGGGGCGGCGGGGCGCAGGCCCACCAACAGTACTGTTTCTCCGTAGGTCTTGTAGCCGGGTTGGGCCATCGGGGCGCTTCTGGCGAAGGCTTGCTGACTCACCATGGGCTGGCTCGGGTGCTC
>DWIJ01000294.1:0-12257 GCA_018248315.1 Chioides albofasciatus
GGACTCGCAGATGAGCATGCAGTCTGTCTGATGGTAAGTAGGCATTGCCGTTCTGACATATGTAATCAACCCCAGATAACATAAGATTTTTATCTGAGATCGGCCACAGCCGCGCCTTTGAGGACTAAGCTAGAATGCCTCGGAAAAATATCTCTCCCTTACCACACTCTTCAGAGCAGAACACAGCAGCGCTTAACACTGCTGTTATTAGGCAGAAATAGGTGTGGCGGTCATACCGCCGGAGTCGAACCACGGACGGGTCTACCACCTTCATATATATAAAGCTAAACCACAAAATTGTTTCATAAAAACGTATATTCAAACAAAACATGCATTAGTACCCTTATGTCAACTCTAATAAACCCAGAAACATAACTCCCGTACAACTTGAACCGTCGCTACGCTAGTCTTTAACGAACTCTCAAATTACCCGTATGAGACAGACAGACGGAGCTCCCAATTAAAGTGGAATTGTCAGTATGCAGCTTACGAGTTTCAAAATAATTACCACTAAAGAATAAAAACAGGAGGAAATAACTTCACTTTTCATGTTTTCCTTAAGAACCATGCGAAATGAAATATCGTTTTTATTTTTAGTATAGTTTACTACTAAACGGGTATGCAATTTATTTAATGGTTAGTATGTACTGCCGCTACATGGTTAAACGGATATTTATAATCAACCGCAGATACGATACGAGTCGAGGTTGACCATAGACGCATTGCTGCAATTGAGAACTAAGTTGGAAAGCCTTAAAAGTATGTCACACATAACCACAAATTTAGACCTTTTTCTATGTACAAGTATAATAACCGCACCACACCACAACCATATAGCAATAACAACTTCGTAAGCAAGTAAAAATTGTATGAGCTTTTTTATAATATAGAAGTAGCAGTCCACCTGATAATAAGTGGCTACTGCCGCCCATATACATCTATAATCAATCTCATATATGATTACATTCCTAGCTGAGGTCGGCCACACATGCTTCGCTATCCTTGATGACTAAGCTGGAATGTCTCGGAAAAATTCCCTTACCACGCCATATGATCTACCCATCAATGTTAATGCGCAACGCAGCTATAAGAAAATATTCACCAATTCTAGATAGTTGCGAAATACTTTTAATCCTAGCTTAATACAGTGATGCTATCAACTCGTAACCACAATTGCCGACATTTAATCGTTATCGTGTGTTATGATTGTCATTCGTGCGAACAAGGATTTAAACTTTAAATTTCCGATATGCTACAAGATCTGTCCATAGTTACACTTATTTTTTCCATGCATATGTTCCATTTTGAACTCGAACTGGGAACTTTTATAGGACACGTTTAATCTGCACATCTTTGACTCATAAATTACCCGTATGCTAGAGGCACCACGATCCGGTGTGGAGCGAATTGGAAGTGAATAAATGGCTCTCAATCCCTTTATTGCTAGTAACTGCTTCCTCTTAGTAGGACGTATAGTGGTATTCCTAGTTGAATAATAGTGCGTTAACCTAGTGTAGATAGTCACTGATATGCAATTTATAATGTGCTGATTTGATGGTAAGGGCAAAAGTAATTAATATGGTAAAAATAAGTAATAACGTAGTGGTTAAAAGTCCTCCTTGATTTTTCAAAATTTTATGTGTATATTGGAATTTAATCGTCATTTGTTTTAAAGATGAAGGATATTATTATGAGGAAGTCTACATGACTGAGTCTTTTAAAAAATCTTAACGGGTGGAGTCTGCCGATTAGAATTTGGCTGACGCGGTGAACCACGGCTTAAACGCCTCTCACGACTCGTGCCCAGTAGCGGAATAATGATGAATTGACAACAAAATTTGTTGGGATGAATCTGGTACAACATCCACATGAGGCCTTTGTTAGTCCTCAGAGCCAATGCATCTGAGGACTAATTTGGAAAAGCTTCAACGTCAGAAAAGACTCGTGCCCGTAACTAAACAGCAATGAGTGCGTCCGGGCATTTGCAGACGAGCAAAACATTCAGCTTCGGTTTATACGAATCCAGATAAAGAAGTATCTGTTTCACAAAAAGTCCATGTTTCACAATTCCAAAATTGTCAGTAGAAACTCAAACGGAAAACTTTTTGGGTGGCTCTGATCTATAATCAGGTGAACTATCTCGCATTCTAATCCACTACGGAAAAATAACCGGTGCGCCACAAGGAATTCCGTTTCAAAGTGAATCGGCAGTGAATAAATGGCTCACAATCTCTTTAAAGCCAGTAATTACCACTTCCACTCGCAATAAACTGGTGTTCCGTGCAATGCTTTTATTCGAAACGCCACCGACCTATAACCAAATTCCGTTTTACGGTTTTTTGCTATTGGGAAATTGAGGTTTCGTAATCGACTTATAAGTTCTCTGAATTGGCCTTTTTGTTTTAAAGTTTATTATCGTATTAAGGTTTATTAATGTACGTAGGTTTAAAGAATTTATTTCTTCATACAGACTTACGGGCACTTATAATAAGTAAATTCGCCTTTCCTTACTTACTTAGAACGTTCTACCAAAAAATAAATAGTTCTAACTTTTTATTTTGTTGTTCTCTCATCATGTGATACGTTTTATACTAGTTATATTAATTTTGTGATGACCAGAGAAGTATTGCAGTAGTAGTAGTATAAAAGTATGTATTCGCTTGAAGGTAGGATTACTTGTGCTTAGAGCCGTGGAAGTTTTGAATCAGGCTTATGAGCAACACTACTTACAGTAGCTATGTAGCTACGTAAGTTGGTGTAGTGTGGCATACTAGCTTTATGAAACTTACACCAAGCATTCATTCAAACTTAGACATCAAGGATACCGACGTTTTCAATTTTAAGTTTCATCTCTACTTTTAGGATTGAATATGAATACACAGACACACCTAGAAATTTTACGTCTGCTTACAAAACAGCGTATTTTCTTCAGGATACTATAAAAATATATAAACTAGATATAAAAACTACATAAGTCAATTAATTTAATGCTCTTTACATATTTCATATTTTTTCTTTTGTTTCAGATCCAACTCATGAACATGGAGCACATCACAAAATACTTCATCATCATCACATCTTTGATGACCGTTGAACTTACAATAACAGAGAGCAAAAACGAGACCAAACCCAAAATTGATAGGCGTTATTATCAAATGCCAATCTTCATAAACGTATGCGATATCGTCGATCGGAGGTCCAAAGTACACTGTTATTGCGATAGTAATAAACCGAAACTGGCCACAAGGGCAGATTGCTGGATTTTTAGCGGCGGCTTAACCGAAGATGACCCCATTTGGCCGAGTTTCTCCTCGCAATCTGAGCTGGAACATCTCATGTTTAATGTACGATCTGACGACGCACTAACATTCATACCAGCTAAAGCCATAGTGAGACTCGACAGGCTTAAACATTTATCTATACAATTTGGAACGATAGAAAAAATTCCCCCGTACGCTTTCACAAATTCAAGCACCGTGCGCCAGATTGTTTTAAAATCAAACAAAATTGCCAATCTGGAAAAGCACTCGTTTTCTCAACTCATGATGTTATCGAATATAAGCTTGGATGATAACCAAATATCCGAATTGAAGCACGATGTGTTTTTCAATCTCCCCAATTTGCACGTTCTACACTTATCGAATAACAATCTGAGTTTAATTCACGAAGGATGCTTTAAACATTTAAACAATTTAATTGAGTTGAAACTGGATTTCAATTATATATCAGTAGTAACGAGGGAGATGCTGGAAGGATTAGAGAATCTTTCGCGATTAAACTTGAGAAACAATAAATTGACAATGATTGGAAACTTGGCTTTTAGCGAACTGTGGGGGTTGAAGGAATTGATGCTAGATAATAACGCAATAGAGTACATATCAGAGCGCGCGTTCGGCGGACTCACTCAATTGAGAAAGTTGACGCTATCGGGTAACAAGCTGGCGTCATTTTACGAGGACACACTTGAAGACATAAGGAGTCTTGTGGTGCTGGACTTAAGAGACAACCTTTTAACGATGATATCGTACGAAACTATTCGACCTGTAGTGGAGAACGATAAAACCGTTTCCTCGGTTGTTTACTTAGACGGTAAGTTTTATCCTGAATTTCACGAAAATAAGAAAAGGTAAAAGGTTGAGTAAATTGTAAATTGGTCAAAAAATGTAAATGACGTCTGAAAAAACAATTCCGAAGCGCACGTTGCTTGCATAAAGTATTATCTGCGAGAAAACTGTAGTTAAACTTTAAAGTAGTAGACAACAAACAGTTGTTATTATCAAGCAAAATAAAGTCCCCAAGGACCACAATTGCAAGTAGAGTTACTCGCAGACACCTTTTGTCTTTATTAAAATGATTTACTTGAGACTACACCGCTCCTATTAATGTTCGCTTAACTTTCTCTCTGTGCTTCGTGATACAGCCAAGAATTTTGTTATAAAATGAAACCTCAACCCAAAAGGGCTTTATTACTTTTTGTGAATTTATGAAGTACACGCAAGAACTTCTAGATTACTTTTCATACCAATAACATTTTTGTTTTAAACTTTCCCAAGAAAATAAATTTTAATTTAAAAACTTGAAGTTGTTCGAAGACGACCCTAAATGAAGCCAATAAAGTGACATCAGGTTGCCTATGAAAGGGGTAAATTGAGATCGAATTCCGTCATGAACACCTATATTAATAAATCAGCCTGTGAAATGAGCATCCGAAAATTTATATTCACGTAACCTATATGTGACGATCACTAAATCGGAAGATAAATTGAACGGAGCGTGTTCAGGCGAAGGCTCGAGAATCTCTCCGAACATAAAATAGAAGCAATCTGTTCCTAAACGACTTATGGATACTTTTACTTTTTTTAATCAAAATGATGGCGCTCCGTCCTCAGCTGTAGTTTACAGTGGCATTACGTCGATAGAGATTTTGATGTGTAAGAATATTCCAACTCTGGAGCGTGCCTTGATATACGTATAATCCTTTTATTCCTTGCGTTCATAGCTTACGGGCGCGTAAATCACGCGTCGTCGGGTTGAATTGTACCTATATTTTGCGAAGGGACCCGATAAATTTCCTGGGTTCCATCGAGAAATAGCATTTTATTTGCAAACATTCCTGCTTGTTTATTAGGTATTTTATAGCGCCATTGTGTCGGATCGTGTACAGTTTGCTTTATATTATTCATGAGTGGCTTTTTTGGGTCCATTGTTGTATATTTGCAGTGAAATAAAAACGTATTAAGTTTTCTCTTTCATATTTTGCAAACATTTACATTCCTGAAATTGACTGTTTTGTTTTAGAGCAATCAATGAATTCGAAAATTTCTATTTTTAGCCTTAAACAACAATAATCTATTATTCAAAATTCCTTCCCCTTAATCAGTTTGGAAAATCAATTGCGCTTTGTTCTTTCGAAGACGATGTTTAACTCTAAAACTCACTTAATCTAATTCGCGTTTGGCAAGAGCATTGGCCAAGTTTTTCAAACAGTAATACCATTAATCCAATTGGAAAAAGTACCTATCGGATCTATTTTAAGAATTAAATTTAAGAGGGAAAGTATTTTTCTATCTTGTCGCATACATATCTCGTAGTAGAAGCATGTACGTGAAGGTATTACAAATATGCATAAAGAATATCGACCAGTAAGAATTCTTTAACAGACACTGAGCATTTTCTTGAGCGCAAACAAAACTAAAGAAATTCGGTGGTGGAGGAATGAATATATTTTGTTGCTTCTACATTGCAAACGTCTCGGTAAACAGCGCTAAGGGCCGCTATAAGTTTTTATTCGTTGCACTGTCGCTCGTCTTTGAAAGCGTTTATCCACGGAAAGACATTTATTCAGTGCAATATTTTGCATGTCATCAACTGTTTCTTGTTTGCTTATGCATGTTGGATCAAGCGATATTGTCGCGATATTCGAATTTCTGTCTAACGGCATATTCACTGGAATATTAATGGGTTTGATTTGCCACTTGTTGGTGGCTTGGCTTTGATCCAAGGCGCGATGATTTACTTCTGCTTCCTCTACCACTTTGTATACATTATTAATCAATCGGTAAATACTCTCATTGTTACTTGAAGTAGTCTCGGTAAACAAATTTGTTTCGCCAATATCAAAATCAAAATAATGTATTAAAAGCTTATCACCACTTCGTACGCAAGCAAATAACGGCCATAAGACACATCTTTTTCCAAAAGGGTTATACTTTATGTACTTCCAATTTAAGGCAAAGGAATATGTGGAGCTGAAGCTATATTACTTCAGACTACACTCTTTGCCGTTTATCAAAAAGCTACTGTTTAATACCAAACCGAGACCAAATGCCTTGACATAACATTGTGAAAAATGGTTTGAATCGAGCTGCAAATATATCGAAAAAATGTGTGCGGATACAAAACCTTAATTATAGTACACACAGAAAAACACAAAGGCTAGCTTGTTAGTCCGACTGAACTAGGTCGAGCAATCTCTGCTTAAGCAAATATTTGTCCGGCGCGGGATGGTAATAATTCCAACGTTTACAATATGCAATATCTCAACGTCAGTTCGATTCTCGACACGGGGAAATGTTCGAGCATGGAATACGGATGCGGCACGTGCCAACTGAGGATAAAAGCCATTTTTCTCCGTTCAGTCCACGGTTCAAACTATCTTCGCAGGTCGCGATGTTGGCAACTTCAGTAGATAATTTCAAGACGCTAGTTGAATGTAAATTGACTGTTATATGGACGCGTGAGGTTTCTTTGTCCCATTTGCGACGCTCCTCGTATCTATCTCTGTTATGTGCTGAGCTTAAACACTTAACAAAGAAAGCTTAGCGTAAGACAAATTGTTGGCTGTTACGAGCAACTTCATACTACACCCGTTGGGAGTCTAAATTTTGTTAGTTTAACGCTGAAATTATATTGTTACAGAACAAAGTGTGAAACTCAATTAAAAAGATACTGACGCTGCGCTGCCCGCAGAATATTTATTATGTGTTGGACTTCGTTAGTTTTTTTGGATGCAATAAATTGTGAACTCGACCAAATGACTTTTAAAATTGCAAATTCATGTGAAATGTTTTAACTGCAAAAATAACATACCGCAAAATTTGTGTACCGTAGATACTTAATTATCACTCGTATAATAATCAAAAAATTCTGCAAAAAATATAATACTTCATATGTGAATATACTTATCTATAAAACTTTAAGAAGAAGTTAATAAATAAAATTCACTTTTAATACGAACATATTCTTCAGCATTTTCATGTACTTCAATTTATATGAATTTTAAGTACCCTCAAGGCATTTCTCCTTTAAAGCCAAGTTACAGAATGGCTACCGACGACGCTAATTACAGCGGCATCCTATTTCATTGCACATAAAACCTAATCCGCCCTCTCATTTCAGGTAACCCACTCAACTGTAATTGCCGGCTGTCCTGGATATACGTTTTACGAAACGAGACCAAGGACAGCTCTCTGAAGCACGCGCTTGAGAAAATATCATGTGTCACAGACTCCCCGAACGATAGGCGTCTCAACGACCAGAATGACGAAGAAATCGAAAATGGCAATGTTCTGGCCGATGACAACTACGAGTATTACGACAAAAATGATGACTACAATGAAAAGGAGAAAGCTAAAGCGAACAAAGCGAAACTACTCACAGATATTCCACTAGAGTCGTTACCTTGCCCGAAAGAACTAATTCAGTCTATTGAAGAAACTTACGGTCATCCCGTTCAGAATGAAATCAGATTAAAAGCATTCTCTCATGTTTCTAAGAATTTACCCGAACTAATCTTAGTACTGACAATGATAGTGCTACTGTGTTAAATATAAAAGTGAGTGAATTTTTGAAGTGACGAATACATTTGTGATATTAGATTATGTAAAGTTGTGTATTTGCATTGTAATTTTCATTGATTTTCTCATATTTTGCGCATAATTTTTTGCATACCTGCCCCACCCGATCAGGATTTCCAGTGGTAGATTTCGCCGTCGCCGACTCCGCTGGGTCTGGGAAAATGAACAACGAAGAAAAAACGTACAAATTTAGATGATTAATTTTACCTAGGCCAGTCAACATTCAGGCTTTCTTCGAAGAGGCCAATATCGATGAGGAACCTCGCCATTCGAAGATGATTGGGAGCCTCCCCGAGCTCCCGGCGTCTCATCTCTTGAAAATAATCCGCCATGATCTTCAACTGCAGCTCAATAAATTATACGATTTAAATTTTTCAGAAGCCCTAACTATTGTCTTCAAAAAGTAGGAGTGCAGAGACTACCCACCATTTGCCTAACAAAATCAATATCTATTGGCGAGCCCCGCCGGTATCATAGTTTTTTTCTTAAAGCTATGAAAAACCACGATAACTGATAACCATTCTGCCTAGAACAAGCAGACTCACTCGACACACCTTAAAATTAATTTTTAACACTACCATAAATAATTATGAACATTTTTATTTTCTTGTTTATATCATGTAAAAAAAAAGACATGGAAAAATATTATCGATGATTTTGTAGTCTTTGTTTTCCTATTTTTATGTCTCGTGTGTGGACTATTCACCAAGTAAATTGACGAACAATGACAATTTTATTCTGCTAATGCCACCCACGAGTAGAGGCGCATAATACTTTAATTCTGGCTGAAAACCCTACACCTTGGAGAGAACGGACAGGTATAGAAGCGAATAGGTTATTTATATACTCGTACTGATGGTATACTGTGCGCTGTGTGTTCGCCAAATATATTATGGTGCGACTACATACTTGACGAGTTAGGAGAGAATAGCCAGGGAATTGGGCTGAGATGTCTTGTGGCCGCGACACTATATTATTATTATTATTAGGTAGAATTGGACAATTATATCTTTTACGATATGTTGTAGAAAAACACACACTTTTACCACACATACTTTAATCTCATAGGTAATTTGTCATAAATACATTATGAGGCTGATCTTAAGTAAGAGTTTTCTGATTTTAAATCTTATGGTCTAGTCAACAAGTTCAAAAGCGCACGGAGATGTATGATCGGCTTTAAATTTAAGTTATAAATAATGGTGGTAGAGTATCGGGAAATAATACCTTTTATTGTAGACTTCCTCTTCTTTCCGGTTCTTCTTTTTAAAATACTTAACTCATAATAGTTTTTGATTTATTAATAAATCTACTAAAGCCCTTTTAATTTAAACTTATTTTGTTTAAAAAATGCGTTTTTAAACAAAATACAAACATTCTAAATCAAATAAACGATCTTCAAGTAATTGCGGAATTTCAACTATTTCAACAAGTTGCGGAAGCAATACGTTGTCTCTTTCTTGTCAGTTATGCAATCATGGCGGATCGAACACCAAAAATAAACAAAATAAATAATAATTTCTCCTCAATTACTTGTGATATGTTCCTTCCATGAACCTTGTTTATTTTCTTCGTATAATTTGTACCTTTAAGCATTGGATAAGAAGGCATTTTGAGGCTTGTAAAACTAAAATATAACGTTTACCGTGACAAACGTATCAAGGCCTTTGCTGCGCGAGAGCGAATGAGGCAAAGAGTGGACAATTGCCCGTTATTGTATATTTCAAGTTTTGCCAGCTAGTAACGTATCTTTAGTTTTAATATCAATGCCCCTACGCGTTCATGAGGAAAAAGGTAGTAACTTTTTAAAGTTTCTAGCCTTTTCTTTTTAAAGTTACTACCCCTTTTCCTCTAAAAATATTTTTATTACAAGTTGTAATTAAAACTTTACGGTTTTCGCAATTTTTCTTTTATCTGTACTACAATACCTTGCTTTGTACCAAATTTCAAGATTCTGAGTTTACGATACGATAGTTCCCTGTAGGTTTTGTTCCTCTTGCGAGTTTCGAAATTTGCGAAAATTTGCATCACAAAGGGTTGTATCTTTTGATTGCGTTGGGTTAAGAAGTATGATTTTTCCACAACTCTAACGGACCGTAGACCTGAGTATTTGATATAAGTTTCAGCGTAATACTTCCACGCGTTCCAGAGAAAAAGGGTCTTGACAGACGGACGGACGACAATCTTAACAACTTATTTTTATTCTTTTTTTATTACACGCTTTAAACTTTTAATTAGTTTCTTCTGTATGTACCTATGTACATACGTACCTATTGGGCAGTGGATGGGTTATTTTAAATAAAATTTCATCGATATAGAAATAAATAATATGATCTGTATAATACAAATATTTCGCATCTTGCAAAAAAAACTGCAACAAGGATTTTACTTTTCCTTAGTTTAATGTTGATTGAAAAATATTAAAAGTCGATTATCTCAAAAACAAAAAGTAAAATCCGTCGGTAACGAGCTAATTAAATAACCTTCCTTAATTACATAGGTCGACCTGTACGTCCTGCAACTATGTATAGTCGCGAACACAGAACAAACTTCTTCTGTCTTCTATGGTTGCGAGCAATCGCCCAAGTAACTCGTTGAACAATGACGAATATGTACCTACACATTGCGTACGAGGATAGGTGCGTAATCATTTAATTCGCACTGAAACCTATAACCCGCGAAGGATGGACGAAGTCGTGGCCAGTTCACCAAAGTGGGTTTAGTGGGTTATTTACATGCTCCTGCTCGCACTCGGGGAGTACATATGTATAGGATAAGAAGTTTACCTGTTTAAAGGAATTCAACATAAAAAAATCAAATAACGCGGGAAATCTTGTCTTGAATTGAATTTAAGGGATATATTAATAGTATCTTAAAAAAAATAAACTTTGATAAGATTCTCTAAATAAATGTAAAGTAAAATGTTTTAAATATTTCGTGAGAAAATGTTACCGTTTCTAAAATAACAAAATGATTGAAACAGATTGTAACGCAAAGTTGTCTTAAAAGTAGGTAAGTGCCGAACAAGCATAAACTCAATTGGTAGCTTATCTCGTAACTCACGTGGCGCTTCCAACTGCGTTAAAGTCGGAGGTGTGACTGTTTACACTCAATCGGCACAAAGGGCTGTCTGTACGATTGATTTACAATAAAATTGGTGGCCCGGCCCACACGCGAGATAAATCTGTCAATGGCGGCGCAAGACGGTAATTTGTCGGTGTGCGCGGGAGTGCGGCCAATTGGTTCCCATCAGGTGTTTCATATTAGCATGTATTAGCGTATTGTATAAATCCTGCGCGATTAAAATTGTTACACATCGCGATCCAAGATAAATAGAAACCAAGGTCGATTCGCTGTTGAAGTGCATCGTTGTGAATTCCACCGTGTTCCGTTTGTTATTTTATTGGAAACAATTTGAAGCACGGAATTCGATGTATGCCTTCTTCGATTCTTCGGGTAAGTGGCGCCTGCACTCTACTGTTTACGTTACAGGGAGTATTCGGCGTGGTGTGTCAATCAAACTGTTATTTACGACTTTATTTATGCCTCCAACATATACAGATGATTCAGTCTTCTCGTAGTTTATGTAATAGATAGAAAGAAATATATGAACGAATAGCGCACTGCTTTGTTAATAAACCGTATGAACATATTTTTTAATTTTTAATTTAAAAAGTACTCGTAGCCTAAATATAAAACTCTATATTATCGCTGCATGTATTAACTGTTTATTTTACAGTAACCAATATTTCATATTTTATTAAATGTTGATTTTTGTTTCAGGTACGTATTTACAAATTTTCCTGATTTCTACACGATCGCGACTGGTATGGTTTGTTTTATTATTTTGATTTTTGATTTATTTTACTGATAACATTTAAACGGGAAATAGTCATAGACCGTATATTGTATTCAATGGAGTTTTGGTGCGTGTTTTGACATTTTCCCTTATCGATTTTCTTACTGCGACACCGCTGCAAGCATTATATCATTTTTATATTGCTCCCCTGAGAGTTCGTAACGTCGTAGGTCCCTCTGTTCATTTGCCGACGGCACTCGGTTATGTATTTTTTATTAGGCTCTCGTAACTCCCTTACAACTTGTCTAGGTATGACCTTATAATCCCCCTCGCGTTCCTTTCGCTCTTTCCAGGGACCTTATTAAAGCTTAAGTTATGAATTTTGTAAACGCGTTATCATAACGACGTAAAAATGAAGTTAGTACATCCACTTAGTACAAAGTGGAGAATACTTAATGTAGTTACGCGTTTCGCTTTGGATTTTGTACGTACGTTTTCTGAAGTAGAGTTACTGATTCTTCATTCTTCATCATCATCATCAACAACCCATTAATGTCCCACTGCTGGGCACGGGTCTCCTCTCAAAATGAAAAGGATTAGGC
>DWIJ01000295.1:0-12244 GCA_018248315.1 Chioides albofasciatus
GGTTTAGCCCGGAAATAAAAAGTTTATTAGTGAAAGTGATGAAGTGGTGTAACTGTTAGGAAAATACACTGAACGTATTGTTATTACAGATTTTTATATATTCAAATAAATGTTATTTATAGTTTTGACATTTCATCAATGTAAATTGCCTGTTGCACGAAGTTCATCCTCATTTTCAACTGATTATACCAGTTCATGTACAATTTTACGTTTTTCTTTTGTTTGATGTTATTTTCCAAATGCGAGTTCGCCATTTTTTGTATATTTTCATCAATTTCTAAACTACTGCGAGTGTTCTGCGTTGTTGATTTAGATCTATCTTTATTTTTTTTATCTGAACTATCAATCTCATATTCATCAGTTTCAGTTAGGTTTCTTATATTTACTTTACGCTTTGTATAAGTTTTGGAGTTATTTCCTGATTCATGAAAGCTGTTTAGATCTTGCTTAATTTTAGACATTGTTGAATTACTATGTAATCGCCACTTCGTTGACCCTTTTTCATTATTTATCTGAATGGCATCAGGGGATTTAGTTATTGTTCTATTTGCAGAAGACATATTATCTTGAAGCACTTTTGACTCACTTCTCTTTAATTTTGTGCTTGAAAACATTGTGGGCAAGTCTAAAGCTATCATTTCATTTTCAAGAGATTTTGACCCAGCCTTGTGATTGGTATTGTCAATTCTCTGAACATTATCATTGGTTTTTAATAATGAATCAGGAGTAACTTTTTTATGTTCCTCAATTTTACCTATGCTGTAGTTATTTGCAAGATCTGAGCCCTTTACTTTATTTACTTCACTGACTTCAATATTTTCATTTATATCGTTAATAAAAACATGATTATCCTTATTTAAAACATGATTGCGTAAGTCTCCAGAACCAGGTATTAATTTTGTGGGAGATATTTTTCTCATTTCTATGTGCTTAAACTCACATAATTCTTCATTTTCTTGGCTGTATTCTTTACTTAAAGATGACATTAGGTCTGAAAAAGGCTCTATTTTGGAGGTTTCTGTTTCTGTCTGGGATACACATAAATTTTCAAATGACTCTATACCAATTTTTTTATTACTTTCATTATTTAGCATCGCCCATATAGCTTCTCGGTTTTCTTCTTCAGAGAAATTAGTAGGTTCAGTATTTTCTGTGGGTGTGTTACATGGTTCTGGAGGTGTAGTTGCGTTGTCTTGAATGAAGTCTTTGCCAGTCCATAAATTACACATATGAATTCGGAGTTCCATAGATTGTAACATATCTTTGAATTTGAATTGCTCTCTACCTTCACTGAGAATAGTTACAGCTAAACCATATGATCCATATCTACCAGCCCTTCCAATTCTGTGCAAGTAAGTTTGCCACTCATATGGTGGTTCAAAATTTATCACCAAATCTATGTTGGATGCATCTATACCGCGAGCTGCCAGATCTGTGGACACTAGAATTCTGCATTTATATTGCTGCAACGTCTTCAGAGCATCTAAACGGTCAACTTGTTCTTGTTGACCATACAACTGTTCCGAAGGCCATTTTTCTTTCTTTAACAATTTGTGAACTTCTGATACACGAACTTGATAGTTACAAAATATTAAACACTGCTTAAATGGTATGTTTACAAGTATCTTAAGTAATTCTTTAAATCTATCCTGTGTGTGTCTAACAATGTTGTCATTGTACTTCACAAATGTAACTTTTTGCTCAATACCTAGAAGGACGCTATCACTGTCTGGACACACATGATTTGCATTATGCACATAATTTTTGATAAGACTCTTTGAACTGTCTGAATAAGTGGCGCTACTCATGATGACCTGTTTCTGTTTTGGTAAGGCTGAATGAATATACTGAATATCTTGTTGAAAAGATTTCTCCATCAACTTGTCTGCTTCATCAAGAACTAATAGCCGCACAACACTAGTGTCAATGTACTTATTCTGTATTAAATGTTTCAAACGACCTGGACTGCCAACTACAATGTGAACTGTCTTTTTTTTAAACTTCTTGATGTCTTCTTGAAATGGTAATCCACCCATAACAACTTCAATCTTCAAGTCTGCAAGATATAAATATCTATTTTATGTGTTTAACTTATAGAAAAATAAATACTTTATGTCTTAATTCATAAAGTATTAAACAAGTATTCTTGAAGTTATAACTTATCAAGTTGCTCCAGTAATTTATTACCGAAACAGTTTTAACTACGAGTTACATATTTGTATAAAAATGTAATTATTGCAAGATGAGGAGAAATGCTCCCTTTTCCTGAATAAGAATTGTAATTTCATAGTAAATTTATTATCATTACCTTCATAATGTGATCCAATTTCTTTCAGAACGTCACTTATTTGTGCAGCTATTTCACGTGTTGGTGTCAATATTACCACCTGTAGCCCTTTACAGAAATCCAGTTTTTCAAGGGCTATTATAGAAAATACAGCTGTTTTCCCAGTTCCTGATTTAGCTTCCAATAAAAGATCTGTAAGTAATAATGTGAAGTAAAATAATGTGAGTTCTGCTATTTGACATAGTGCCTATTCTAAACTATACCAGAGTAAGTCGACATATCATAGAGATTTCCAGCCATAAATGATGATTTTATGGTGGTCCTTTAAGCTAATTGTAATACAAATCTCAAGCAATTCTTAAACATTTTTAAAAATAATTTAATTAATTATCACAAATTAACTGATAAGGATATTTAGCCTTCTATGTTTAAACGCAATTATATTAAAGTTGTGAAAGTGCTTTGTATGTAACGAGGCATAAGGACAATAGATACAATCTAATTAAAATAATTAAAAGTAAGATAAGAGATGTATTTAAAAGTGATATACATTTTCATATTGTCGTGAATTTGCCAACAACATAAAAATAACAAAAATAGTAAATTTAAATTGAATCTGTTCAGGGTTTGTAGTTATAACAGAAAAAAAAACATATAATTTTTAGATTTTGTAGCTATATTTCACGGATTACAGTATTTTATAATATTGAAATAGCAAACCTGCTTGCACCACCTGATGGTAAGTTTCTGTTTAATGGACTGTAATCAACTTCAGATAAGATTAGGTTCCTACCAGGGATGTAACGGTGGTAGTTTTATCGGAACCTAAGGCGGAGTCGGACTTTTTAAATTTGCTTTATCGGAGTCGGAATCGGAGTCGGAGGAAAGATCGGAAGTTTTGGCATGAGACAGAATTTTTATTTAAGGACAAATAAAACATTATTTAATCATTTTTTTTCATTTTAAATTTCAATTATAAAATAAAACACAAGCAATGAAAAAATTGACACATTTCCAAATAAACAAGAAATTAAAATAAATGAATTTAACCCAAAGTAGGTATTAAATTAAATGAATTAAATGGGAGTCGGGGGGATTCCCCGCGCGACACGTATGAACCTGTTCATAACAGTCGACACAGGCCGCCGCCGCCGCTATGTTATGCTTCGACCTCCGATTAAAACCTCCGATTTAAAAGTGTCGGAGCCGAAGTCGGAACCGAAGGTGTAATAATAATCGGAAGTTCCGACTTAACGGAACCGGAGTCGAAGCTCCGTAACATCCCTGGTTTCAAGTCATTTGCCTAGCTATTTGATTAAATAGCTGACAATATCATTCAGGAAATTAGACCATTGTTGAACTAAAAGTTAGAAGGCTTGATATGCTATACTCGATGACTTGATTTACATCTTACCTTAAACTCCTTATCAGAAACGACCTCTCCGACGTATTCCAATATGAAGTCACCAGACTTGATCTCATGTTTGGTACGAACGCCCCAGCCTTTGTTCTCCGTCATAAACTTTTCTAATCCGGAAGCCCATTCGTGGCGTTGGATACGCTGATTCTTACATTTATCTCTGCAAATATAAAAAATGATTACAAGAGTAGTATAAACCTATATTTGAGTTTCTAGGCTGGAGGAATTAAGAATATACAATCATCTGTTCCGTATTTGTATAAGGGAATATGGATTTTCCAGCCTATACAATTTTTTATGCTCATGCTCAAATTTGAAATTCTTAATCTTTATTTACTATTACGGAATCTTATAAAAAATGATTTGGCTGTTCTTATTTTATTGCCAACTGATAGTATTTTCAGGATCTTAGTGTATCACAAAGCAATTTTTTTTCGTAAATCAACAAAAATATTTTTATATTTAAAACATTTAATTCCATTAAATGTTTTAAATATAACTTTTATTACTTTTCTTCCTCCTATAGATAATTTAAATTTTGTTACGCTAAGCGACCTCATAAACTAAATTCAATAAAGCTTTTGTTGTTGATCAACTTACCCACAAGGACACAACTGCGGCGAGCACTCAGAGAAGACGAGCCTGTTGATACAATCCTCGTTGCAGCCGGACGCACTGGCGCAGTTGCACGCGACACTCTCGCACTCGTCCGCTGACGGTTTCACATCGTAATATACATCTGGAAAGGTAAAAAATTATTTAGTTCAATCGTTGGCCTTACTACCAAAAGAGAAAATTTGTACCGTTAAATAAATCCTTAAGTATTAATCTCAAAAAGGAAATCTGCGCTACGATAATAAAGTAACGAAATATTGATAAAAGTTAGTGCAAAATCCATAAGGATTCCAACACCATTAAAGTTTTTCTTACCTAAATCTATAGTTTAATTACATTTTTGTCTACAATTTATTATTACAATCACAATATATTATAATAAGTTGTTATCGGTCGGACCCTAGTCGGCAAGATATAAAATACGGAGTAAAAATATCTATTACAGAATGCAGTTCAGGTATTTAGGCGAATATCAGTGTTTGTTACCACTACCTTATGCATACTACCATATTACCCACTACCTTATGGGTATACCCCACGAGAGCTGGGTCAAGCTGGGTACACGCATAGAAATGTAAAAATTAAACAATGTAACGAAATATTGAAATGACAGTGACATGTGAAAAGACAAGTGGTAGGCACGGCAGCTAGATCCTGTTGTAGGATTATAAGTTTATAAATTGTTTATTATTTACCACTTAGTATACTTCCTTGTCCGTATCTTCTTGTAATTCCAAGAAGGAACCGGTTGATTGTAGTGTTGTTGCCACCAGATGTCGTAGGGCAGAGTGAAGTGTTGAAGCCGACGCCGCACCCAGCGCTCGCAGTACGGCGGCGGCGCCAGCAAACCGGGCGGAAACTCTGTCTGTGTTACTATATTCTTCCCTTTTCCGTCTGGTTTTGGACTGAAAAATCAGAAAAAAATAGTAAATACATAGAAGCATAAAATATAGAACACAGTAGTACACAAAATAATTAGGCCACCCACTAAAAACGAATATGATATAAGTCACTTTTTAAATTGTCCGATAATTATAAACTTAACGTAAGTAACACAAATTTAATTTGTTTTAAGAAAAAACTATGCAATAAAAATAGGGGAGCTAAGGTGCTAGAACCCGTAATTCGACTCCGAAGTCACCACAGCAACACCTATTTCTGCATTGTAAAAGCGTTGCTATATTCCGGTTTGAAAGGTATGGTAAGGGAGACTAATCTGAGGTGTTCCAACTTAGTCTTCAGGAATAGCGACAAATCTGTGGCTAACCTCAAGAAGCACTCTTAATCTTATCCGGATTTATTTACAGATGTCCTCGAGCAGCAGTAGACCTCACCATCAGGTGAACTGCATGCTCGTTTGCGACGTCTACATTTAAATAAATGGAATGGCCTATTTTTTGTCTACTCTTATATATTTTTCAATACATACTCTTCCTTGTAGTAGTCTGAAAATAATCCAGCAACCAAGAATTTCTTCCTTAGCCGAGGATTTCTCTTCGACACTACGGGCTTTTCTCTGTTATCGACGCTGCTTGCAGGGCTATCGTCCCGAGAGGAAGCCACTCGCTTTTTACATATAATAGTTTTAGAGAGAACATCAATACTCTTTTCAAAGTCAATTTCCTTCTCGTTCAGTGGCAACGGATCATTTTCGTCGTGATCGAGGATGGTATCAGTGGAGGGCTCACGAGACTTTGACATAACTTTACGACATACAATAGTGTCTAGGGAACTATCGCGTGAACTCGATTGAACTTCTCGAACTTTCTTATTAGTCTGGAATGATCTAGATTTTCTTCTTACTGCCACGCTCACTGGTTTTGTTGCTTTCTCCACGACTACTATTTCGGGTGTGGGCTTCTTGTTATCTACCTTCTTATTTTTATTTTTACCATCCTCAATTGCGTTATCTGAACTTCTGGTAAGCCTCCTTTCGCTGGGATATAGGACAGCTAGACTGGACTTTGGTCTTAGACCGATCTTAGTTGAACCTTTGTCAACGATTTTTCGTTTTGAAAATATTTCCTCTATTTCATGAGAAGGTGACATGGCCCTCGTCTTTCGTTTCAATCTTTCAAGGTTATCCAACTGGGTAGTAGGTTTGCTATTTTTCAAGTTGAGTAAACTTAACGGAATGCTGTCCTCTGGATCATTGTTTACAGAACTAGCTAATGAAGGAATACTGTCAGTCTCGCTTAGAACCTCCCATTTGTTTACATGATTTCTTAAATCTTTATCAGTTTTACTAGGTTTTAACTGTAACGCTGGCGCCCTTAAAATTGATGCACCTTTCCTCTCCTTGTCAGTGGTGTTTTTCTCAGCATTTGTAGCAACTTTGTTATTTGCCGAAATCTCTTTACCCTGTAACTTTTCAAGGGCGACCACAGTTAGTCGACCTTGTTTAGGACAATCTTCTTTATTTAATACGACTTTAAGCTCTGGTTTCTTGTTATTAATTGTCCGTTCCAAGAAGCTGCTCATAGCTTCCCCATCTTTTGGCACTCTTTCAAAGGCAGAGTTATCATCCGATGTCACGTGACTATCAGAAAGATTGATGTTCTGGCTATTCTGTTCCGTTTTCTTCTTCTTCCTCTTTATGCTGGGAAAACCAGTTCTGTTTATAGCTTTGCGCCTTCTGGTTTTCTTCTTGTTTACATCTGCTTTGTTGTCGGAATCATTTGAATCAACCTTTTTAGAGGGTACGCTTGTTTTCTTCGGTAACTCAATAGCCAGCTTTTCCGCCTGAATTTTGGGCACCAATACTTTAGTAGGTAATACTAGTTTGCTCTCTCTTAAAATACTATTACATACTTTCTTTTTCTTCTTGTCATTTGCGTCCTCGTTCTCATTATTTAGATTTCGTTTCTGTTGTCGTAGGTTATGCCCACTAGTTGTTTCTTGAATTTTATCTGATATGACAGCAGCTATTGATTCGCCTCTTTTGGGTCTGATTATGGGATCGGGCGTTTCAGAAATTAATGCTAACGGAATGTCAGATTCTGTATCTATTCTTGTCAATAGAGAATTTTTATTGTCTGTTCCCTTAGATTTTGCTTTCATTTTATTTGAATCGTTCAATATATTGCTCACACATATCGAAGACTTGGGTATTTGATCCTCTAAATCAATAGAAGGTTCAAATATTCCCGTTGGTTTGTCCACATTTACAACTATACTTTGTTCAATGGTTGGTTCAGACACTTTTGATTTTTTCACATCTATTACTTTTCCTTTAGAAACTGGGGATTTTATTACTGTTGCTCTAGTACTCATTTGTGTGGTCTCTTTTGATTTATTTCTTTCTTCAGTTACTCTACTTGGACTATCTAAATTGCTTTTCTCTTTTTCTAGAATTCTTGATTCTATCGACTTACGTATATTATTGTTCAATAAGGTGTCTAAAACTTTAGTAGCTGCACTGGGATTGATTTTCGAAACTAGATTACTTGTTAGCCCTTCCAATCTATTCTTCTTTCGAGTCATTATTTCAGATTTCTGAGCTGGTGGTATAGAACTTTTATACAAAGAACGTGCGGACATACTTTTTAATGGATCGACTGTATTATTGTTATTTGTTAAAGCTGTACTTTCGTTAGCCGACGAATCAGAGTTAACCTTTTCAGCCTCTTTAACATCTTCCTTAGAATTCGTTTGGTGTGAATCTTTATTATTACTTGTACTTACAGTCTTATCTTCAGATAACTTTTTTGATAACGATTGCACAACTTGATCTAAACTAGACGCAACCTTGTCAGCTTCTAGTCGATGTCGTTTCTTAGGCGTTACAATAGGTGCTGACTGTCTCATAGGCGATGATTTGGGTTCGGATCTGGGTGATGATATTCTATGGGACTCTGATCTCGATGATTCTGCTCTGCCCTCATTTGACTTAGGTAAGCATTTTTCTAAATCATGTACCATTTTATGCATAGCTTTTAATTTTTCTGATGTTTCATATATTTTTTTGGATAATTCAGAATGCCCTGCAGCAGGTTTTTGTATAGATAAATCATCTTCGGTTGTATTAATAGAAACTGACGCAGTAACCTTATGAACCTCAGAATTAACTTCATTCTCTTTAATTGTAATATCTTCTGTTATACTCCCATTGACCTTTACACAATTCAAAGTTTTTGATTCCTGATTGTGTGGCGGAGTTGCATTCTTTGAATTTTCAGCGCCTTTCTTAGTTTTATCTGGAATGGTTTTGCTTTTAGGGGATTCAGCACTTTTTTGCATATCTCCCATACAATTGGTCTCAGTGCACAGAAACTTATCCGGACTCACATTATTCTTTGAATTTTCGTCAAACTCAGAAGTAACCAAACTCAAACTTAATGAATTACTTGTTGAAGAGTTTATATGATAATGTCTTTTCTTAAGAGGAAGTTTATGCTCATTTGTTTCTTTACCACCTTTATTTTGAGATTCTGTTTGCAGCTTCTTATGCCTTCTTTTGGAAGTTGGCGTAACAATTTCTTGATTGTCTGACGTCTTACGTTTCTTGGACATTCTTTTAACTACTTTTGTTGGCGCAGGTTCTGAAGGCACTTTATCTAGAACTTTTTGTTGGGTTTGTGTAACATTTGAAATAAATTTAGGTGCTATTTGACAAAGCTTTATAAAGCTTGTGATAAGATTGTCCATATCTTGAGAAAACTTTTGATCCACTGAATCGGCACTATTTCTGTTTGTATAGGTATCTCGACACCTAGAAACGGATCTCGATCGATGCCTCCTTTTACTCCTATGCCTGTGATGTTTACTTTCTTCTTTCTTTACGGTTATACGAGATGGTCTCTCAGTTTTATTTAAATTGATTTTAGGTGGTGCTAAAACGACCGTTCTCCTGTGTTTCTTTATATGAAATGATGGTTTTATATGCGGCTTTTTGAAATTGAGAAAAACATTTCTAGATAAAGATTTATTCGGAACATAACTATTCTTAGCTTGTTCGAAAATACTTGGAAGTGGCTTTGGAGTATTTTCCTTTTTTGCACTAGAAGAGTAAGTCGTTCCAGATTTGGATTTCCGGCTTCTTGGCGACAATGTCCTTGGAAAATGTTTTAAGAAATCATCCTTCTTCGCGCTTGGTAACTTTGCAACCGTACAAATTGGTGATATCCCAAACTTATGAGTGAACACTGGTTTTAAAGCCGGTAAAGGACTTCCAATGTAACTCGCTTTTGTGGGTGATTTTAACAGGGTATTGTTATTATTATGACTGACTTTAAATATATTGTAAGTAGTAACGGGTCGCTGTAGCCCACTGAAAACTGGTCCTGGTGCGAATGGATCTGACGAATTTAGCCGCAAAATGTGTTTCTGATTCATCTTGGAGAAACCATAGTCATATTTCGACGGCAATGGATATTTAGTACACACACTTATGTATTTAGGACTAGCATTTGGTTTGCGCAAATACGTTTCACATTCCGAATCACTTGAACTGTGCCCTAATGTTAAACTGCTAAATGTTTTATTTGTTAACAATAATATCTCTTGATCAGATACAAAATGCTTTTGGTTTTTATAATACGACCTGTCTCTCACTGATCTTGTTTTCTTAAATTTACGAGTTCGTCTTCTCGTGCTCCTTACACTGTAATCGGTTTTATATCCTGATTTGTCGCTTTTATAACCAGATTGGCTTTTATAACCGGATCGATAACAATCACTTTTATATCCGGATCTGCAACCATAGTCGCTTTTGTATCCCGACTCGATCAATCTACTACAACTCTTGTACGGTTTAAATTCGTGATCACTTTTGTATCCAGAAAGTATGTCTTTATATTTCGGATTAAGATCAATTTGCTTCCATGTGGGATCTAGAGGATCGTTTTCAGCTGCCTCATTTTCACTTTGATTATCCCGCCACACGCTTGTTGATGTTTTATTATTTCTTTTTGGCAAGTTAGCTAGCTTGCTATTGACTTCTTTCCTCTTCGCATAGACTCCGGACAAGACGGATCTATTAGGCTGTAGAGACTCATCGTCAGTGTCAGCAGAATCATATTGATTTTTATCTTTTAATGTTTTTGGTGCAGCTTTAGCATTTTTCGTTTTAGCTTGTGGTTTTCTACCTACTTTCTTTCGTGGAGGATATAACACCCTGTCAGTGGCATATAACATCCTGTCCAATGCAGCAATATCTAACTTATGGTCATTCTTCTTGCCTTTCTCAAATTTGTTTTGTTCTTGTTTTAATGGAACAGGTGAAGGAGCTTCAGTTTTAATTTGCTTAATTTCATTTTCTATTCTCTTCTTCTGAAAATCACAATCACTTGAATCAGATCTGATATGAATTCTACTTCTGCTTTTTGATTTGGAACGCATATTTTTTCTTTCCATTGTATTATTTTCTTTTTGGATTGATCTTCTACTTAATCTATTGTGAGTTTCATCTATTTCATGTCTACGCAACGGCGAGTGGGTGGGTGAATTATGATTCGATAAAATTCCTGAGTCTGGTGATACATTCGGCGGATCATTATTATTATGAAAGACGTTAATCACATTAACCCCTGATTTGTCTTCTTTATGAGATTCAGCACCAGCGTCAATCTTTCTTACTTTACGAGGCCGCCCTCTTTTTCTTCTAGATTCCAATACTAAATTATTTTTTACATCATCTTGAGATTCAATTGAATGGGTACTGATGGTATCTAACTTTTGATGGTCCATTTGACTGATGGAATTGATGTCAGTACCAGCCACAGTAATAGGTGAACTTTTCAATAAGTCATTGGCACTACCTAATTCTGATCCTCCTGGTGTAATATCTAGACTCATAAAATCATTATTATCGACACAGTCTTCTAAGCTTGGCGGGTTTGGGATGGATATGCTGACGGTATCTGAGACTGATGAGATTTCTTCTAATACCTTATTTATTTGCGAAAGTTCTTCTGTTTGCTGGCTGCTTAAATGTTGAGGATTATTTAAGAAATTTGGAGTTATCGGTGCTATTTCAGGCAAACTATTGATCTGGCCAAGAACAGAATCGCTTATTGTGCCCACGCCGTCTATTGAGTTACCATTTAATCCACAAGACAAGGATGAGGACGCGCCCGAGGCGATGGGATTCGAGGGGGCACTACTACTCAATAATTGTGTTTGTGCAACAAACTGTTGTAACAAACTAGATGCGTAATGTGTGGTATTTTGGGACACAGATTCTGAATTCGAGCACTCGTTTTCTGATCCTGAAGAATCAGCAGTAGCTCTTTGAATTGCCGCCGTCACTAGCTGAGGGGTAAGTTCCATCTCACTGCTCGATCCATCTCCTGTAACGATAAAATTTATTCATTAATTCTACATATTTATATTTTTTGACAAATAATTTTTAAATTAATAAAAAATTTCTGAGAGCTTACCATTGTCGACAATAGACTTATCATCATTGTCCGGCGATGTGTTATGAACAGCAAAGGTCGAGAAATTGGGCTGTTGCGCCGGCGCGCTCGATGTTTGTTCTGGAAATAGTTCCGCAAGGTCCGCATCGTCGATGACCTGAAGAATGTATTTTAGTTTATTACGTCACGTATGCTATCCCGAAAAAGCGGATCGGTATCAGTTTTAAAACGATTTCTCATATAATACATCTTTTATGCACTTAATTATTCTTTATTACAGTCCGACAAACTTTTCTGTGCGTGTGGCGGTTTTTCGCAAAACTCATTTGTTGCCAGCTTTATAAGCGACATTTCAATTTCCCCTTGTAATACGATTTCGATATTTAAGGTAATTTAATAAAACCAAGGTGTTAAAAAGTAGCCTTTACAGTTGCTTGTTAATACTATAAATCAATTTTAATGTTATAGTTGAAGATCCTTAATAATAAATAAAATATTCAAAGAAGTAGTCATTAAAATTTTTCGCTTCGGATATTTTGTCAACTTCGCAACATTATGATTGCC
>DWIJ01000296.1:0-12237 GCA_018248315.1 Chioides albofasciatus
ATTTGAAAAATTCTTTTACCATTAGAATCCTACATTATCCCTGATGAACATAGGCTATATTTAATACGAGAAAAAAAAGAATTCGCGTGAATATTTCGATAACGTAACCCGACGTGCGAAGCCGCTATACGATTCTCTTTACTGCTTGTAATGAGTGCTTTTACGTAATTATTTCGTCGAAAGTTTGCGCACACTTAGATGACATGAACATTGCAACAATATTTATCTTTATGTTCTAATGTAAAAAGGTTTTCATTGGAGTATGTAAAAAATATTCAATAATGCACACGATTCTGTCGCCGTATAGATATTGGTTCGCCAGTCCTGATTTAACTACCTAATTTGGTAGTGGATGACGCGATGCAATGCTACCAAGGTATTAGGTAAAACTCAAAAAGCGACAAGTTGTGCCCTATGCTATTTGACTGTAGTAAGTTTAGTTTGTTGTTACTTAAAAATCATATGAAGAAATTAGGCAGAGAAGAAAATAAAAAATATATACAGTGATATAAATTTGGATAGTATGAAAAAATACTTGACGATACTACACAACAGTCTCGTGTATTACCTGTTTATGTGATCCTTTGATTTATATTATGTAGAAGTAGGAAATGTGTGTGCAATTCAATTGACGATAAGTGGTTATGCCGCCTATGGACATCTGTAATTAACCCCAAATAAGATTAGACTCTATCTTGAGTTCAGCTACACATGTGTTGCTATCACATCCTCAGTGGCTCCGCTTCCAAGTTGGAACGCCTCGGAATCTATCGGTAATCTACATACACGTCTGTAGATATACATAATTATATCTCCCTTACAACGACCCTCAAACCGGCACACAGCAGTGCTAAACATAAGCTGTTACTAGAAAAAAAATAGTGCTAGTTCCTGTGGAATCAAACCACAAAGCATTGGTTCCAGATTGTTTCGAAAATGTAATCTTAGAAGGTAAGATGGTCCCGTATCGTGATTCTGAGCAAGCTGGTTCATGCGACTGTTATTTTTGCACCGTGTCGCCTCGCGTCGCAATACATCGCGTTGTTGATTTATCGCTTATCTAGGACGATGCCTGAGGGATGAGATAAAAGTGCTTGGCAATGCTATTTACGCGATTGGTGACTCATCAAACTCATGTGTATCGCGACGTTTAGAAATGAAAGCATTTACGTTTTGGACTTTTAATGGATTATGATTGATTTTTGTGTATGTATAATAAACCGAAATAAAATGGTTAACTTTTAAAACAAGGCAAACTTGATTTACTTACAAGATGGACAAAATGTTGAGTTATAAATATAAATATAATATAAAATATAAATATTTTTCATCTTAAGCGCTTGTTTATACCGACTTACGAATCTCGGATAATGATTCGTGTTTTTGTGTATTATCAAGATACTTAATATTCCGAAAAATTGAATATTTTAAATAATATATGTTTACATATAAGACGTTATTTGGTTTTATCACAATCAAATTGTATTAGAAACTTTTTAAAGTTTTTTTGGCATTTGATTGAAATCGCAAAAATGCCTACAATATAAATACAAGTAAACATTAAATCCGACAATAGATCAAGTGTTACGAAATGTGTTTTAATAATAAGTTTATGTTTACAGTGATAAGCATAATAGTACGATCTATTTCACAAATTAACGCACCTGATAGTCTATTGAAGTGTCAACACGCTGTCTAGTAAACCCTGCTATCAGAGCCATCAGAGGGGCCCGAGTTAATTAAATAGCTGCCGGAATTAAATTCACGTGTACACCTACTCATCCATGTCGCTCTTTAAAATGCATATTAATTTTATTGGAACATGAATAAGTACTTAATATATTTTCACTACAGTGTAAATGTATGCATTAACAAATTATATGGATTAAAATTTCGGTAGACTTCATTCATTTATACGATCATACGATCTCCAATTAATATTTTTTTTACGCTATGATCAAATTATTGACGTAATTATAAAAAAGAATATTGTAACTGATTTGGTATAATACTACCTACATTCAGGTGCTCCGGAAGCTATTGTTAGCGACTCAAAGAGCGCTAGAGAGGAAACCCCCTTCCTCAAGAGCCGATTCAATTTTCTTTTGTAGACATAATATTTTAACATAATAAGAATTTTGTTGTGCCGAGAGACTATCGAATGTAGTATTTACTGATATTGATAACTCTACTTGTATCAAAATTATTATGTAGCGTCACTGAAGTATAAAATATCATTCTTATTTGGCCATTCGTTACTAGTAGCTGTCTAGGGTAGGCAAAGAAATCGACAGCGGAGGTTGTAGGTACTAACACCAGCAACGCTTTGAAAATTTTTAGAAAAGACAGATTTTCCCGAGGCAAGTTTACCTACTTGTGCCGCGCACATTGCTTTGCCTGGTAATCTTCAGCTCGACCTTAATATCACGATACTTGTGCCGGGAGATGTACCATAGTGTGAAAAAACTCTGAGCAGACAGTGAGATACATGTATAAAACCAAATAAAGCTGGGTTATATCTATACAAAGTTAAAACTATTACAGTCGTAGTTTTAAATTAAAATGATACGCGTATCCCAGATATTATAGATACAAACATACAAATGTGTAGGTAGTACCCGGCGGCGCTCTACGGTCTCCTGAATGGAAAACATATTTGTAAATCTTTCATTACTCGCCCGCTCATTAAATCACAGCTCAGACAAGCTTGAACGAAACCCAAAACAGAAAATAAATAAACAAATAGTAATAGGTAAACGTCTTCGCTTTACGATTCTTTAAATAATTTTATTCGAAGTACTAGTTCGTTGTTATATATTTATATTATTCGCTAATAATTATGAGGCAAACATGGAATATTCTCCAAAGGAAGATCTTTCAAGCTTCCTCCACTTACGATCACAATGAGCGCGTACCGTTCCGGATGTAATCCAAGATTATCGAAACTGTATTACAGAGAGCCCGCAGCAAAATACGAGAGGTGAACACGCATTCTGTGTACATTCCGCGTACGCTAACACGCATCGATACAGAGTTTTGCGTTGTTGATATATTTTGCATGTAATCTTATATTTGTACATCCGGTCAAATACTCGTATAAATAGCAAATAGACCTGTCTGTTTATTTAAGTAGTCTCGACTTTTTGAATGATATGTGGCATAAACCGTGCTGGAAACACATAAAAATTAACAATTATAAATCTAATTATAGTTGATGAGAAATCAATTTATCTATCATAACATTTCAAACGATTGGGACAATGCAACCATAATGTTGTTCTTCAGAAATCACCACAATCCATATTGTGAAGTTGTGAGAAAATAACAATTGGGCCGGACGCCAACCGGTTTCGCACGTTCAAGTCAATCTGTTACAAATAGAATATAGAATCTGATAGTAATCGTTACGCTTTTACCGATATAAGAGACGGTTTCCTAAGCGCTTCTAGTTAATCTCACGACAATTTGGAAGGAGGAGGTACTGTGAAGGATGTTATGTGAAGCACTGAAATCATGCACGGTTGACTGCTTGTATATCGTAAAAATAATTTCTAATTACGTAAAAATAAATATAATATGTTTCTATATAGATTAAACTTGCAATTCTCAGACTTGAAGAATTCAATGTCAAGAAGAACGGTCAGAATTAATAAAATGTCCTGTTTATTTTTTGGTAGGAATTCTTATGACTAAATGTAGCCCAAGTAAAAGGTTTTCATGACATAACAATACGAAACGCTTCCATTTAGTCTTTAGACCCAGCGACGCATCTTTTATTGACTTGAAATAAGTGTTGTTTTATTAGAAGTGGACATAGCGAAGAATTAGGATTTAATTCATTTTATTTTTAGAGAGCCAACAGCAGCAGTAGTGTAATGCGCGTAATGGACTAATGCTAATAATAATAATTTAAAAAAACAGTTGCGCATTACAATGGTAATGTTCGATTTTTTCACGCAGATCCCTATTTTTCTCGTATTAATTAATATAGCCTATGTTCATCAGAGATAATGTAGGATTCTAATGGTAAAGAATTCTTCAAATCCGCCTAGTAGTTTCGGAGTCTATCCATTTAAAAAAAAATACCTCTTTATAATATTATCTTAGATTACCTTATACTAATAGTACTATACTATATATACTATACCGTGTAGTAATCTGTTTTGCTGAAAGTGATCGTGTGACAAATTATTAGCTTCACTGGGTGGAAGTAGGCGGGGGCGACGCGACCCACCATGGATTAGTGATCGTGGTGCTACATGACTCTGCTCCTTTCAATAGGTATCTGTGCATAATTCGATAACAGACACCTTTGTTTAGTGGAAACTATCATATTATACACTCGTACTACATGTAGCTACTTACCATAGTATAGTATCTTGATACTATACTGTGGTATGTCGGCCACGGTGATTACACGAATCACGTATGTACGTTACTTCAATTATACAGAAAAATAAAATTGATTCACTAGATAAAGATATATAGGCACACGAGGCACTTTTTGTCCCGGACATGTCTAGATTTTTTCGGAGCCTATTCAAACAAACACACAAAAAATCAAATCTTACCTCTTTATAATATTAGTATAGATAGTATAGATGGTTTTTTTGAACAACAGTTATATACACGAAATATATGTAGAAGCTAAAGTTACTGTAGTGATTAAGGCGTGACACCGAAGCCGACCGCAGCGCGACGGTCGGTCGGTCCGGTTTCGATGCAGACCAGCCGCGCTCACCTATATCAATGTTTCCAAGCAAATATGCAATAGTAAAATTATACCCTTCACGTTCTTAACCCGTTAGTATTCATCCACATTTTAAAGGGAAAGTAAGGCCCCAAACAATGCGTCTGTAGTTTACTCGATAGAGCAGTATTCCACAAAGATTTGCCAAAAATCAACCCGGCCCTTAGTCTTCTTAACAAGAAAATTAATTTTTGAAGAATTATTTACATCATTGGCACTATTGAAGCCGAAAAACATTAAATAAAGTCAGATGCGAACGCGTTCGGTCATGACCTGGTCATCCACCTTGTCCTGTCGTCTTGATATTTAGTGTGCCATTGGTCGTTAATAGTACCGCTCATTGCGCCGAGGCACGCACGGCAATATGTTTTAATTAACAAAACTTCTTCAGTAGTTAACCTACACATCCCACTTCAATCATCTTCATTCGATTGCATAAACCTACAGCGTGCTCAAAACCATGTATGAATACATCACAACTTTTTTGCTTATCATTTTTTCAGTCTTTGCGATTTACCGTACTAGCTGCGGAGAATTTGAAATATTTCGTATTTAAATTTATGTTAATTTTCCTGCTTTAAAAACTATGTAGTATAATTATTTATGCAGTTTAGAAATCAACAGATTTGTATGATATTAAGCAAATTAACGTATTAACGTCAAACGCGCTATAGTAGGTATCAATACGAGTATAAGTTAAACTTCATTGAGGGTTACAATAAGTGCTTTTGAGTGTGCTGTGAGCGTAACGTAGCATTATTGAACTCAGCCCGAGTAGGAATGCAATGCTCGCAAAGCGTCCCTGTAATTCAGCCTCAATGTTCCCCTCAACATATGTTAACAATTTGCTGCCGACTATCAATTATTTGGTAACTGCGATTGTAACATTCTGAATGATTTGTATTCAAATGATGTTCATGTTTGTTAGAATGGATTTTCCAGATTTCTATTGAATAGCCTGTTGCAGTTTGATATGTGTCAACCATTGAATTTATCGCACCTTTGACTGTAATTTCCCGCGACACGTTGAGGTTGAGTGGGCGCGCATCGAGCACCATTCATGCGAAGCTGACTTTCATGTCTTACTGTGAAGTTCGTTTCGAGCTTAGACAAACGCGATCTACGGTTACCCACGACTTGATAGTTGTAGTTCTTTTTAAAGCGTATGTGCGGAGTAAATCGTAATACATATTATTTCTAACAATTGGAAGTTTTATTAATATATTTTAAATATTTGTTCTTTGTTTAACAGATTCTTCTTCGGATCCTGCCGTAAGCGCCTCAAGCCCAGGGAAACAACGTCGCGGGTTTAGTGGGTAAGTACTTAATAAAATAATAAAGGAAGTCTGGATTTGCGCTACAGAACCACACACGCACAGTGCGCAATTAATATTTCAACCTGCATCCGATGATTTTCTCTCAAAAACAATAGTCTTATCTCATTCTATCTGTAGCAACTGATTCGTTGGCGTTTCCCATTAGTCATTATTTATCTTTCGGGTACGTTATCTAATTCTTTCGGCGATAGGGAGCTCAGTCGATTTGTGGTTCGGTTGCGGCGTGCGCGCAGCTATGAATATGTACGACGAACGGACTATCGGTACACGGGCCCGCCGCACCGACTGCTGTTGTCACATAATAAGGTTCTCCTAATTACCTATAAATGACGCTCTTCCAAATGATACAAGTGATAAATATAATTCATCGTTAAGCCATTTATCATATTGTGACGTAATGTGCTTTCTTTAACTAAGTGTATATTCTCTATATTGCTTACAAGATTTGTGTGGAGTGTTACGAAACATATAAGTATCATTAGGGGGATGTTGTGACGTGTTCGCAACCTATTAACGGGCCACGAGAAACTACTTATTTCGTAATCCGCTTAAAAGTGCCAGTGCAGTTGGCTGTAGCTAATGTAACAATATCACTAGACACGGGTGCGAGTCCATCCTTCGTTTAATTTTCGTACAACAGTGTAATTCTTTTATATTGCCCTCCGTTGTATCAGTAGACTATAAGCGTTTCTTAATAACAAATTTAAAGAAACATGAATATAACACATAATCACAATTTTACTTACATTAATTTGTTTAAGTAAAATGAGTGCTTGCTTAACTCAAACTGAGTAATACGATTTATGCTATCAATCAAGGGCTTGTACGGCGTATACGATGTCGCCTGTCTTATCGATTCATTCAAATTATCATTATTTTATTTTGTCATTTTTGCCATTTGTGCACCCCTTCATAGCGTGTTATTAAGTCAAATAACCGTAATGCTAAGGTTCCCTTAATCAACCCATTGGTTTTAACGAGTAAGTCCCTCGGTCACTCATCACCCCGGTACTATCGAGTGCGTCAGTGGAAAAGTGAACGGTTGCATTTCGGATTTGGCGATCGGCCCGGTGACAAGCCGTACGAGGTTGGTAATTGATGTGCAATCGTAGCGAGGGCTCGGTCGCCCGCGGCGTCCGCCGGCCACTGCGGTGGATCGGAGAACAAATGTTTTGCGCCGCGTTTCCTGTTCCCTACCTTCGATTAGATAACAATATACCGCCATAATCTTTTCGATAAAACGTGTTTCTTGTCCTTCTCTTTCCCGATCACCGGCTTCTTCGACGGCTGAGTGTTGATAACACTATTTGTGCAACACATTGTTTGCTTGTCAGTTGCTTACGAGTGATCCTTCAAGACGATTGTGTGATTGAGTGTTTATGTGATGTGTTCTGTTATTGTGTGTGCGCAATTTGAACTATGTGGAATCAAGTGGTTTATGTGAAGTAAGTTTGTAATTGTCTACCCTACAATTTTGGATCTTATATATTTGCAAATGCCACTGACTCATCACAGAAGTTTATACACATATATAATTGTTATTACATTAATACAATATTGTTAGGTCTATGATTATTGTTATTTCAATTAACTATTGAATAAGTACCCCTTGTATCCGGTACGACCGTGCTATATTTGTGTACGAAGTCATCATTTATTATCAGCTCTAAACAACAAACAAGCTCTACACACAATATGGATCAGTTAAGTTTGTACACTTTATAATTTACTAGAGAGAAATTACCTATGGGCACAGTAGTTAATCAAAAATATATTTAGTTTTAAATTGGAGATTCACATGTGATTTATTATAATATAGTATGACCGCAACAATATTCTATTGTACATCATTCTGACATCTCAATATATCGAATTGGCATACTGTAAAATTAAACTTGTTTGTTGTTTAGTTACATATAAGTATAACTTTGGAAATTCGTCCAATTGATTACCTGTAGAATAATTTTCATGTTTCATAATATACTATACTCATCGTTTTATGTATAAACTTTAAGGATGAATTAGGTAATATTGCAAATTATTGACTTTTTCCAAAACATTATGGTAGGTGTAAGATGAATGCTCGTGGATTTTTCGGTGAAAAAGTATTGTAAATGTGTGTGTAGCGGGGTTCCGGCGTGTGTTTCAAAGATAATTATGTCATACGGCGGTGTGGCTGGTGGTCGTGCGGCGTGAGCGTGCGACGTACAGACAAGCGTGTTTTTGTTATCGGCCGCCTGCAATGCGGTCGCGGGTCCTTGGGCCGTGGATCGCCTGTTTGCCTTCAATGAGATAAAACTATGTTAATTTTGTACGTTACTCATGTTAACGAGGATGGCTACGTTTTCTTCGAACTTTACTTGAGTATGTAATTGCACACATTGAATGATTATGAGAAAGGTAACTGGTGTTCGATGATTATTTACATAACCGTAACTTTATTGTAATATATTAAGATTAATATAATTAGTTTATATCTAAAATGTTGAAGGTAGATACTAAATCGTAACTGGCAAAACTAGTTAATTCCACGTGCAAGCAATTAAGACATTGTTGCAACAATCTGTAGTTGGATAAAGTCATTCAAAATGACGGCAATCAATAACCAATAGCGATAGTTGAGTTAGCTCTACAACGCTGCTCGTTTCGGATTTGCAAAACAAATACACCGCTCTCGTTATGGCTCATACAGTTAGAATTTCATTTTATTAAAAGCATATTTACTGCGTAGACCCAATTTACTCATACTATCATTATGACGGTAAAAGTAATCAAACATGTTTGTAAGAGACATAACAGTTAAGTGTTATGCCGTTTTTATATTCGTAGTATCTCTTATTTTGTGTAAAAAATTATTAGCAACGTTCATTAGAAAAAAATTGGATTTAATATCAAATGTGCTTTTTTTTTTCAAAATTTAATCTTTTTCTATGTACAAATCTTTTTGTATTTACTAAACATCGAATGTAGGACTTTTTATCGTTTTGCATTCGTATACAGGTTTCCAAATTTTAGTATAGTGTTGTTAATGTTTATAGTGATATTATAATCTGACTAAATTTTATCGTTGATGTTCGACATCTGGATATCCGCAGATACGAGTATTATTTGTATAAACTTGTAGTGTATGTTTATAAATAGAGCATGTAGTTTCTAGAGTTCGATGTTTTGTTTTGTGTAGTCTTTAGAATTTTGTTATGAGGTATGGAAGCACTCGGAACTTCAACGACTTACTATTTTCAAACTCTGTGAAAACTTCTAAACATTTGAGGCAAATATTATTATTTGTATCTTACAATAATAGTAGCATTTAGATCAACTGTAATTGTGACATGGATATATTGTATTGTAGGGCATTTTACTGTTAACATAAAAGTAGTTAAGCCTTGAGTAATGGCAAATTAATTTATAAAATCACTTTAAATATTTTTCACATTTCAAGAAGCAACCCCATTTTAAAGTTAATTAAAAACCCATATATTATGAAAATCGGTTTTGAAATTTATGTGAACGAATTAAAAACAAACGTCGTGGAAGGAAATCAAATCGTGAATAAAATATGTATGTTGATATGAATGTATCAAGTGTAAGACTGTTGAGTCTATTATTAAATTGAAGAAGACGTAGCGTACCTAATTGTGGACTATCTGACAATGAGCTTGACTTTTGCAGCTTGCTTCTATCTATCGTCGGCATGAATTAATCGACTTCGCGCGGTCAAGTTGCATTGACCGCGCATCGTATCTACCTACTTACTTTTACGAATTGAAATATACGTAATATAATCGGCTGCCGACACTCGCCTCATATCTGCTAAGAGCGTGTGCGATAAACGTAAATGTGGTGAAGAACGACGAACTAATCCCAGAGATGCGGTTTGTGGATCTAATTACAATCATGTAACTATATAGTCAGTGTATGCCATTCGTGGTCGGCGAGCTTCGCTCGGGCAATGCCTGACTATGCCTAAATCGTTATTTATAGAAATGCTTCAGCGTAAACGTTAAATGATTATACTCAATTGGGCGAAATCCGATGAGTACTAATTGTGTAATAAATTACGTAAGTCACGTAGCTACTCAAGAATGTGTATCTTACGATCACCAAAGCGATTCCTAGTAACCTAGTTGAAAAATTAATCTCGGACCTACAAGATTGTGCGCGATATGATTCTTTTTCAATAATACTATTACGATATAACAACTAAGTACCCATTTGACTGTGTTGTAGTTGTGAATTATCCAAGAATAAATTGCATGTGCATTAACCACTAGCGCTCCGGTGGTTGTAAGCTTCAAAATGATTTAGATTAGCTTTGCAGTATAAATACATATTATAATAACGTTGAGAGATGAACTTGCCTGTCTTAAATTGTTTTTTGCGAAAACACATGTAATGTTGAGCTTTATGGAAATGTAAACTTGAAATGGTTAGGTAAATTGGAAGACTAAATATATTCTTTGAAATAAATGCAACGTTTGCATTAATTAATGTTCGACGATTATTATGTGATTCTTTGTCAGTCATATTGACACTGAATTTCTCAGTTAAAGCATTTTAAAGAAGCGCACCCTTAATAGGATCAATATTACAGAATACCGAAGTGTGGATTGAATGCACATTCATAACTGTATAGGTTGTCGTATGAGTGAATGGGCCCAGCGTATTTCTCGGTCGAGGCGCTCAATTTTCCGCCAGAGCGCGTCACGAAGGCTTGATACGCTCCGACACGGCGACAGGCGACTCGCGATTAATTACTTTCGCCAGTCGAACTGCTAGGGTTTCCTTTCAACTGGTTTTTGTTACATTATACCGTTTTTGCACGCGAAAGTTCGGTAACGGGATGTATAAAGGGTTCGGCAATCGCGACAAATGATGCCAAGCTGACGCTCTATCATAACTTAAATGTTTTATATTTAAAGCTATTAAAGTGATGATATATTAAGAGTTTCACTTATATTATTAAATTACAAATATTATTTGAACGACGTTACATATAAATATTGAAAATCTAGTGATTGAAACTTGGCCTTTCAATCGGCGGTCTGAGGGTCAAAACACAGACACGCGCGATTTTTCAAAGTGATGTGCGTTTAAGAAATCAGTGGCTATAACGACGTAAGCAAAACATCAACTTTAATTGCCATGTAACTTCATCTAATCTTAAAGGTGCAATAAACTCACTAATTAATATGAAGTAATGTGTGTTTTTGAGCAATCTTAAAAGATCTTAATCTTAGTACAGAACCACTGGTAGATTTATAGCTTTATTAAGGGTATGGTTGAGAGATATTAGCGAAAAAGAAAACATTTTCCTGTTTGGTTTTTTTTTCTAACGGAAATGAGATGAGATGTTGGGAAGGAAATGGGACCGCCAAGTCCTCCTCCTTCAAACTTGAACACTGCAGCTGAAGACAAAAATAGGTCGACTGTTGATACTGCCTTAGTCAAACTAGGAAGGTTCAAAAAGTGTCACGAAAAATTTTATTTCGCAAAGTTAGTTGTTATTATATAACTTAGAAAATGACACATACAATGACTTCGCTTTTTTCTAAGACAAGCCTACGACAAAAAATGAAAAATCACCGGAAAAAACAAGTTAAAACACTCAGAAACCGTCTTGCCGAGCTATCTAAACAAGCAAGAACAAGACTGCACTACTGAGAACAGCGATGGCAAATGTTTACACGGCAAACATTCACGACTCCGTTCTGAACTAAAATTCATTTTAGTGTTAGACACAAAAGGACAGAAGAGCTCTAAAAGAACAATTTGGCTAAGTGTGGCTTTCGCGAAGAACAATGGCGTACGAAAAGACTTGTAGCCCGTGCTTTATATTGTTCTTGCGAGTCAAAAACATGTGGGTTGTTTCCTAAAATAATAAGGCGTTTCAAACAACTTTGTTGAGGAATTTCTTACAAATTGTGGTAAAAGAAGTAATAAACTTGTGTTACATAATTATTATCTTCTATATATGTAAGAATTAATGTTTGTCCATTTGCTCATTATACAGTGTGTCCGGCTTCGGTCTGTACAAACTTATATGGCGTGTAGTATGAGTCATTTTATGAATAAAATTGTAATACATACTGGGCCTAAACACAACTCCTCTCGATCTACAGCCATTTTAATATTTTATTAAATTTTTTT